>DVPD01000798.1:0-10371 GCA_018237605.1 Apyrrothrix (Melanopyge) sp. n. Burns01
TATCTTAGAACACTTATGTACATTTTGATTAATTATCAGTGTGTGAATAACACTTGTAATGTATGGAAAGTATATAGTAATATGTAAATACCAATTTTTATATGATGATCACATAGTTCATCTGACATATATTGATGTATAATATATATTCATGTCTTTCGCTCCTATCTGAAAATAAAATTAACTTCCCTGTGCAAATCAAATAGTAACACATTTATTAATAGGAAACACATTTTGTTACAGAATTTTTTCATGATCTTTTAAAACAATTGGTGACAGGCACAATAACAAAAGATTCGTGACTCCACGAACAAGAGCTGCAGAAAACCGACAACATTACAAATTTGTTAAGTGAGATGTATATCCAGCAGAGGACTTCTGGCTGCTGTTGTGTCACACCAAACATTTTAGTCTCAGTAAGTTAAAAAGCATAAATATATTTTGAAAATCAATCTCAAAATGAAATGATGAACTCAGATAGGGACATCAGATTAAATAATGATGTTATCATAACTATCTTCACTGATCTTATAAAATTACTTAATATTTATTGGAGTATATATTTAATTTTATTTGTATTCAATAATATTTTTTGATTCCAGAATATTTTACTCATTGGAAAAGACCAAGGGTTTATAAGTGGATTATTAAAATGGTAAGAATTTATTCTGTATATTGTTGTCTGGGGGCCTGACGGATTACCTAATATCAAGCAGCACTAAAAATCTGTAGTACTAATCTGCATATCTATCTATAAATGTGTTGCTAATACCGAGGCATACTTGCAGATCTTCTTGCTGTCTCTGTTTGGTTCATGAATTGTTCCAAGCAGAAGTCTATTATTGTAACTTGTGATCCTGCAATTGTGTATATTGTGTTCTTGAAGTATAACAATAGTGGCATCCTTGATTGATGAATGTCAATAGGGTCATCCTAGTCAACAAAGCTGTTACTATGACTCTCCATACTAGTTTTAAATTTGAGGTACAATAGCTGTTTTGTTTTCTTACTTCTGAATCTAATCAAATGCTCTTCTGATTGTATGAAGTTCTATCAATGGCAATAATTTATTATTATTATTTATTAAGACATGGGTAAATGCCTGCAAAAGTAGTAATTATTGGACTGGATAATGTAGTTTTTTATTCATCTTTAATGTATGTACAAATTGCTATATGTCTTTGTTCCTTCAGTTGTATATTAAGATGTACTTCTAATGTGATGACATTAATTACCGATTGATCACAATGATAAAAACTAGCGGCTGCTCAATATGAGTTCTGATTTTATTGCATGTTCTGATTGTATTGTACATTTCTATTTCGTTCCGTTTATGGTTTTTGTTGTTTACAGTGTGCTTATGGAGAATTAATAACTGAGACATCAACAATGCTGTAAGTAACGTTTTTACAACCACTACATTTATTTATGAAAATTAGAATTTATGTTATGTGATGACCAGACCTTCAGGTCTCCCTCAACAGAGCGAACCCAAACCACCATGTTGACCTACATCCACGTCTGAATATGTATATGTGAGATATATAATTTCTATATTACAGCATGGTTAAGTTTATATAAATATATTTAATTTTTGCAGGTAATCAGGATTAACATCATATAGTGACATCAAGGAAGGCGGCAAGTATTTTAATTTATTGATTAAATTATTTGAAACTCCTGTGCTATTTTGTAGTTTGTTTCTATTATGATGAACTAGACCATCAGGTCTCCCTCAACAGAGCGAACCCACTCAACCATGTTGACTAACCTTCACGTCTGATTTATTCATAGACAGTATTAGTTCATTTTTTCCTATTTATGGTATTAATTACAGCAATATTTACAGGTTGAAATGGACCTTTGTGGTTTTACAATCATATCATCAGGAAGTCTGGAAGTATCAGAATGAAGCTGCGGGCCAAATGTGAGCATTCAATAGTTTTAGAGACACCCTTATTTTTTATATGGAAACATTATTATAATTATGAAACACCTTGACAGGTACACAAAAATGCATATAACTTTATGTGACTCAAAAAAATTATATGCAATTTGGTGCAAAGCATGGTGTTTGTAAGAAAATGTATATCATCCAGGCTTGAGGGCTCGAGGTGTTGGATTATCCGTCACCGCTATAGAGATTAGGGCGCTATAGGATATTTACATATTATCTAAACCTATCTATGATGTTTTACATTTTTCTGTTTAAAATAATATTTAAATGTACTATTTCAAATTTAAAAAATGTGAATAAACGTTTAAAATGAAATGTTTTATATGGAACATTTCTTTTGTAAAATATGCATTACATAATGTATAATGCATAGAAACATTTGAAATTCGGTCGTAATTTATACAATTTCAAATTGGCGGCACTGAAGTAGGTACAGTTTTTATTATATAAGTTTGTGTGCTGTAGTGTGCGTAGTATGTTATTTTGTTTAACTATAACGCATTATTTTAAATTTTATAACGCATTATTTTAAAAAATAATAACTTTCTACTGATCCTCCATGTGAACTTTAACTGTGCTAAGTCTCATACAGTTCTGTTCGCCCAATTTTCGTAAAAAGGGGCGTAAAGTTTGATACTTCACGTATTAATAGGTATATAAGATTTCTTCTCAACTCAGTACAGTACTCAATACAGTAGTCAATTATATATTACTTTTTGTTCTTTTATTTCTTATGATCGTCTGTGGTGATGTTGGAATGCAAAATATTTACATTCCTTGTGACACAGACAGATAGCAAGGTATCCGAAACTGCCGGGAAAGTATACTTCACTCTCTCGGTTATAAAGACATACAACATAAAATATTTTATTTATTTCAGTAATGGAATTCACTGTGAAAAGCAAAGTAATTTATGGACTTATGTAACTAGTATATGCAAATTGCACTAGGTTTTTAAACCCTTTTGATACGTTAATAATATTTATTATTTCGATTTATTGTTACAGGTTGCGACGGTTTTCAGTCACTTCGTTTTTAATATCTGGCACACCTGTCTCGTAATAATAACAATAATAAGAGTCCAACATATACCAAGCTGCTGCGCGCGACAAATACCTCGCTAGGTTGCTCCCGATATGGACCCGACTGTGAAGTCAAGAAATGCAAAGGGCGGCGAAGGGCTACGTTACACTTTCTAGGTGCGCTAAATACAGGATTTGTTAACTACTTAAATATCAAGTTTTGTTTAAATTGAATTCTTGTTTATAGAAATATAAAATTCAAATTCTTTTATTCATATAAGGTATATCAATGAAGTAGTCAGTGTGAAACAAAAATTACATTCAGAAAATCTAGTTCAATACAGAAAATAACTTCTCCAAAAATTTTAAGAGATGTATCTAACGTTGTGACTTTTAATAGATGTGATGAACTGGCATTTCTATTGTTGTATGTAATATTGGTAACAAAAAATATTGATGTAATATAGATGTGAATGGATTCCATTTAAGAAATTATATATTTTGTATTATTATGGTTGTTTATAATTAACTGAATCGTTAAACCTTTATTATAAAAATATGACAGAACTGTTATTAAGGGAGACCGCCACTGGGATGGCTTGAAAAACAGCCTATATTCATTAGTGTTTTTTATACGGTTCAGGGAGACTTTATCCTTGGAGTGCCATATTTCAGGTGTTTATATTTTTTTTAAGGAAACGAGTAAAGCTTTTTGAGTGCGGTTTTTTTCTGGCGTTTATTCATGATGTACAGAACAAAAAAAAAACAAATGGCGGCCGTTGCAGCTCCGCGAAAACATCATCAAATCGCGGGAAGTAAACAGCTGACGTCACTGCCCTCTTTTTGTTGGTCTGAAACAAATTCAAAGCTTTATATCAATCTGTGACGCTTTGGTCATGGAATGACGGATGGGTTTTTTATTTAGTACAAATTTCGAAAATTGGCAGCAAAAAAAAATCTAATTTTCGCGTATTTTCGCATAAAAAGATAAATAATAAATGCAAAAATGTATCTATCGGAAAAACGTTCCATCAGTCCGTGAAGACATATTTTCTGAATATGCTCTCCAAATTTTTGGTCGATATGTTAATTACAGTGGTCAGGAGAATGTCAGCCATTTTTAAAAACGTGTTATCGAGATAAACTCGTTTCAAGTTTTGTAATGTGTGTAGCAGCTCTGGACCACCACAGGAACATGTGTTTACAAAAATGTATTAACATCTCCCGCTGCTCAATCCGGGTCTTGTTTGCTGCGTTGGTCTCCTGCCTTGCCGCGCGCTCGATCCTTGCTTTGTCCCGTGAATAGACCCAGCTCTCGTCGATTGTGGCAATCCATGAGATCAACAAATGTACAAAAAAGTATCCGATACTTCAGCTTTACGCCACGTACACCAGCTGTTTTCTCCTAGTGGACACTTCTCATGCTGGGGTTTTTTATCCGTGAATCTAGTGGGTAATACGTTGCCCAGATCGCGTTCTTCATGGCTTGCACACAATGGGAATTTCGGCGCATATCAAGGCCATAGTATTTAGTGAGTTCTTCGATAGCTTTATCGTGAGTTTGCCTACCGCTTTTCCTCTGAGTCCCATGGTTCCTTTTTTCATATTTCTCAATCTCGTTCCTATTCTTTTTTCGACAGCAACAGTTTTACAGTAGCAGTTTTACAGTCCTTAGTTCTCTAGGTTCTCTTTTTTAACCTTTAAATGCATAGATTTTTTTATTGTGATAAGAAAAATATATGTTATATATATACGGGGTAACAAATACGGGAAAAATAGTAAAATATATATTTATGTAATACTATCATAAATATTTATCAAAAAACGTATGGTATCATTTTTGATACAACATGCATTTAAAACCTAATCAAGTAGAGGAGAGTGACTAAATATGGAATACCATTTTGTTTTTTAACCCTTAATTTGGTAGAGGTTCAATGTGTTATATCTATTTAAAATTTATGTATATTTATAAGTTTAGGGTAGTAAGGAATCCAGAAAAAATAAAAAAAAAATGTTGCGACCTTCAGGTTTCCAGGAAACCAATGTTCATCAGAGTGAACATTGCCAAATCTGTCGAGAAATACCACTTTATTGTAATGTTTACTGTGATGAACATAATCAAATTAGGGTACACATTCAAACAGGTAGTGCGGTTTACAAAATATTTTTATTTATATAAAAAACAAAACAAAGACATAACAAAATATCTTTTATAACATAATAGAGCCTCTTCTAGCATTTCACAAAAAACTTAGTATTATTTTGTATGAAAATTGAGAAAACAATTACGAGATTTTTTTCCGGTAACAAAACAGAGTCTTATATTACATTTCATGCAGTACACAGTAGTATTTTTTAGGCAATATTTGCACCTCCCCATGTCTTCTTTTGTATTAGGAAAGTGGCAAATATTGTCGAAACGTATGGGGCTAATGGGCCTGGGTAAATTAGGGTTCTTTATTGTTGAATTTTCAACGATAGAGTGAGAACGTACAGACCGGTTCTTTTTTGTTAAATTTAGATATAGATCTTGCCGAAATATTTTCAAAGACATTTTTTTTCTGTCGTTAGTATTTTTTTTATATAAAATCCATGAATTATTTATACTTATATCTAACAACTGGCAAAATATACCTATATACCATCTTCTAGACTTGAACGGTATTTTATAAAGAGATACTAACATATCACCCAGGTCTACACCCCCCATATGTTTATTGTACTCCCTTACTATTTGAGGACAGTCAACATCTAACTTTCGCTTTTCTACCTTACAATATCTCTTTATTTTATGCACAGGTGTGCATCCAACAAATGAACTTATCAGGGTGACAGGCTTATTGTCGTTCCAGCGAACGAGAGCCAGCTTGGTTTTGTCACATACGACCTGTGAATAAGCTCCTCTCTTTTTCTTTTTAATTGCCTTTTCACTAGGCAAAATAGATCCAGCTCCCCTGGTTCTATTGTTACGAATCGTACCTAAACCAAATACGCCATAATTTTCTTTTAAAATATAAAATAACTCAGGCGATGAAAAAAAATTGTCACAAAATATGGTGACTGGCTTTCTTTGAATAGATTGACACAGAGCTATTACAATTTGTGCCCCAAACCCAATTGAAATTTCTTGTTCAGTGAATTTATGAAAACGGAATGTATCTTCTCCTCCATATAGGATAAAGTCATAAATCATGCCACTTACTCCAGCTCGCACGTAATTTTTGAATCCCCACTTGTTGGGTTTATCTTTTATGTACTGCTTTCTGTTGCCTGCCTTTCTTCCTTTATAAGCAATCATCATCTCATCTATACTAAATTTGTTTTCATTTTCTTGCAGCAAACAGTTTTTTCTTATTTTTTCTGCTATTGGTCTTACTTTGTAATATCTATCAGTATCTTCTAAGCTATTATCAGCAAAGTGTAGAAATCTACGAATCTGTTGATAGCGTTTTAAACTCATTAGATCTGCTATCGGAGCATACCGGAATCTACTGCTCCAATAGTCGAGGTAACTAGGCATTGAGACAATACCCATAAGTATATGGATAGCTATAAAATCACGCATTTCGTCTTCTGTCACTTGAATAGATTTGCCAGTTTTTTGAACAGAGTATAGATTTGACTGTACGGTAATATCGGTCACAATGTCTGAAGAAAAAAATAAATTAAAATATTCTAGGGAATCTGCAGTGGGCAGGAAAGAGGCATTCATTATATTATGGTCTTGGTTTTCTTCAATTGTAGCTTGGTGACGGAAGGTGACGCTTTTTTTCCATTTATAGGTTAGTACAAATTTCGGAACTTTCTTTCGTCTTTTAGCCAACACTGGAGTAATGTGCCTTTGGGCTCGAGTTTTCCTGGTAGCACTTTCAGGAGTTGATAAAGGGGCTTCAGACGGAAGAGATGGTATAGAAGATAAGGAAGGTATGTTCTCGTAGTTCGGTTCTCTAGTCGGTGTAGCTGGGCAAATTTGACGTAGAACTGGAATCAATTGCAATGATGTTTCTGTAAAATCAAATTCAGGTGGATCGTCCCCAGTGTCATGATCTTCAGCATCAGGTTCAGGACTGCTTAAAATATGCATTCGCTCTAAAGATGAATCTAAAGATGGTGCTGATGATGAAGCTAAACTTGGAGTATGCAGATCTGCCAATTCATTGTCCATGTCGGACCTATCACTGGTATCTGAGGGAGCATGCTGTATAGGCACAAGCGCCAATATTTTTGCCGTGCGTCCATGCAAAGTATGCTGTTGGCAACAGAAAATACCGAAATAAGCAAAATAAAACCCATAACTTCAAAATGTTAAAAAAAAAGACAACTATTTTGGATTAATTTATCATTAGGTATTTGGCATCGTTCACCGTGATGGACATAACAAATTATAGGTACTTTATAGGTTATTTGGCAATGTTCATCACAATAAACATAAGCTTTTGGCGGGTCATAAAACTTGAGGATTCACATAAAGGCACATAATTCACACACCAAATTATAACAAATAGTCTAGATAAGTTAGTGAAAGCATTAAAATACTTGAAACAATAGAAAATCAAGTAAAATCTTTATATTTACCTTGCGGAACATAGACGACCCGCGAGGCGCCGACATTTTGCTTTGACAATGACAAGTAAAAGTGTTGCCAGGTGCGTAGACTATTTTTTTACTATTAAAAAATATTATATACGGTATGATAATATTACAAAAAATACGAATTTGGTGTAAAAATATAACGAAATCATTTTTTTTCTCATATGTTTCTCACAGTGAACAAAATCAAATTAAGGGTTAATGACATATGTCAATTAAAGACTGAATTATTTAAAAGCACAAACGAGTTTCACTAATCACTGTGAATAAATAATGATTAATTTATTATACAGGCTTAACTGCTGGCAAGCCTGAAATATATGTATAAGCGATTTCCACCGATATAATAATCACGATATCTCGAGAACTGTGGGTCCGATTGACTTAAATTAGTAACTTATTTTCCGAAGTAGATCAATATCAAAGTAGATCAAATAGAGGTTGTAAGTTTGTATGAGATTTCATCAGTTTCCAAGTTGCAACTAGATTAACTCGACTGGAATAACAAAAGCATAATGATCTACTGGTATGTATTTTAATATCGACTTCCGCATCAGCATCAGCACCGGCAGCAGCAAATAAAAAAATTCTTTGGTTCTGTTTAGTTCCTCTTTGTAGAGTCGATTTATAGAACTTTAGTATTAGCATAATATCATGTTTATTTGTTGAGAGCTCCATACATAATGATGAACTTGGCTCCATACATAATGATGAAAATTATATAAATTTTCTCTAGGTCACGTAGTTTCAAAGGTTTTGCACATTAACGTCTATTCTTTTATATAATTATCGGACAAAGTTTTCACTGCCATTTGTGTACCTTATTTTTTAAAATTAAATAATTAAAAATAATTCAGGTCTATATGTTTTGCAAAAATAAAACTAAGTTTGATTTTCTAGTACTGACTGTGGTTTTGATTGTTTCGTTGGTCGTGTTGATTGTAAGCGCGAATGTCTATTGAGAGGTCCTGGGTTCAAATCCCAGGTTGAGTACTGTTAGATTTTTCTAAAATTAGAATTTCTACTAGTGGCTCGGAGTCTGGATTTGTGCCCGGTGTATTGCAATAGACTCACCACCTATTCCATATTGGGACGTAAAGGTAACTGTTTAAACGTAGCAGTGTACTGCACTCCTCTGCCTACCTCTTCGGCGATTACAGGCGTGATGTTACAATAAAATTTGTTTCTAAAACATAAATATAAAATACACGTTACGAGATTATAGCGGCACGTTTTCTTAAATGGATTAACACATACAATTATATCAATTTGCATCGGTAACTAGCTCGCTCGTAAATGTAACGAACCGTGGGTCGGGCTTCGTTAGAGGTCCTCATTTGAACTAAGGTTTTATTCGTATTGGTACGGAAGCTGGATACAGTTTGCGGCACATACAATCTGCGCCAGCTTAACGGGATTGGATTATATCTTTATTATTGTTATATCGTATCGCCAGGTCCTTTATGGCATAGGCAGAGAGCTACTAGTGCTAAATATTTCTATCCGCATTGATCTGTCTCGCTATAATCGTATCATAATTTGTAATATTTGAAAATAATTAGAGACTCTCCCTATCCCTAAATGGAGCATTGTATGCATAATGATATAATAATAATATTCAATACCAGCTATGAATTTTTGGCATATGAATATATACACGAAATTATTTTCGACCCATATTGTCTTTAATGTAATCAGAAAACAAGCTTTGCAAAGCTTTGGCAAACATCTATGGTACTATTATCTATTCAATATTGCCTTTGAACGTGTATTCCGTAAAAATATAGGTATACGAAAACATTTTCATTAGACGCTCCCAAAAAGTCTGCGTGCAAAAGTAAGGGGCAATATCTCAGCGGATATTAAATCGAATCTTGCAAGTACATACACCATGTTACACAAATATACAATTATATGTGTGTTGAAGTGAGGTTCTTGAAGATATATACGTAGTTCGTGAAGCGCCTGGACAATTTATAAAACTATCTTTTACTTTTGTACACGAAATATACTATATACTACGTAACGTCTCGTCTGTTATTCCCGAACTGGTAGGCAGAGTGTAGTACACTCCCAATAATCCCACATTTTACCAGTTACGTTTACGTCTCACTATGGAGTAGGGATTGAGCCTATTGCCTTACAATGGGCACAAATCCAAACTCCGAGCCACTACTAGAAATTTTAATTAGACATTCCAGTTACAGAAATCCAACAGTTCCCGATCCGGTAATTGATCCCAGAACCTTTAGTTCGGCAGACGCGCTCGCAACCACTTGAACAACGTGGTAGTCGTTTATTATAATACTTTATATCAATATCAATAGAGTAGATAGGGCTACATGAATTACGGAATTCTATATTTTAGTATGAAAAAAAATATCTTTCTAAATCTTTTTATTTGCTATAAAATGCGGCTTGAAGAACATCAGTTAACCCAGTTTGTGAGTTGGACTTGCTATTTTTAATTACGATGGTTAGTTACTCAGCTACCTTGACTTGACTTGAAGTGGGGCATATGATGGCGGCAATATAAGATCTGCCGTGACAAGCGATTTGGGTCGAAAGTTGGAATTATTGGAATTTACTACTAGTATTCAATCTGTAAATTAAATGAAGAATTCGTTTTACTTACAAAAATAAGTTTGTTTTATTTTAATATCAAAGAATATAACTATGTTCTATAATTTTATTACTTTAGGATGGTGTTATAAAAACGTCTAATCCTACCGCCACAGCGTGCATGTACTGGAAAATAAATGCAGAAATTTAAATGTTATTTGAGCACTCGTGATATTT
>DVPD01000799.1:0-10370 GCA_018237605.1 Apyrrothrix (Melanopyge) sp. n. Burns01
CACAGAGCATGGTTGTTAAATAAGAAAAGAAATAACGGTATGTTTGTTGCAGGGTTCATGACGAAGAACCCGCAGCGGCGACTGGGCGTGGCGGGCGGCGAGGAGGGCATCCAGGCGCACGCGTTCTTCCGCGACGTGGACTGGCCCGCGCTCGAGGCGCGCCGCCTGCGCCCGCCCTTCCGCCCCAAGGTGGTGCGTGTCGCGGCCACTGTCTCTACATACTTACTGATTGCATGATTGACCTCGATTTCTCCATACAAATGTTGTTCTAAACATCAGTACGTGTGGTGGCGTACGCTGGAAAGTTTTGTTGTGTTGTATTAAAATGCAATGCAATATGTAACAATACGTATGGATGTATGAAGGGGAAAAAATGTAAGAATGCCACTAGAAGATGTATTCGTGTTTCAGAAGAGCAAGCGGGAGGCGGCCAACTTCGATGCGGAGTTCACAAAGGAGGAGCCCACGCTGACGCCCGTGCCCGCGGACGTGGTGCGCGCCATCAATCAGGTACCGTTACGCTGCTTACGCTTTCTTTTCTTTTTCACTATATTTCAGCATGTAGTCTTGGAAATTAAGAGCAGACGTCGTTAATTGCAAATGAAAATATATTTGCAATTTACAGGAGGAGTTCCAAGGATTCTCTTTCGTGAACAAGGATTACGTGCCGTCACCGTCGCTCGACAAGGCGCCGCTGGCCTGAGCCGCGCGGCCCAGTCGCCTCGCGCCCCGCCGCGCCCCCCGCGGGCCCCCGCCGCGTCTCGCCGGCGGTCGCTCGCCGCGATCTACAATTGTAACCCTGGGAGGTGTCACCGCGCGGCGCACCGGCGAACCGAAGCGGACAAATTAAGTTATGCACTGATTATGCAGCACTTCCGATCGATACCGGTAATGTTCGATTGAGAGAGCCGCGAGCGCCGCGCGCAGCGCCGCGCGGGCCCTCGCCACTTAGTATTAACTTCGGTCGAAGTATTATTTTGTTTCGTTCGTCGTTCCGTAAGTTGTTTGAATGTCTGTCTCTTAGCGTTAGGGTAGGTTAGGCGTTTCCGCTTCGGGGGTCCGCGACTTCGCGTTTTTGCGATTCTTGTCCTCTCTCGAACTTCTTATTTAGTCGTAGATGATACATCACAATGGGGTATCTATTCTGTCATCGCCGATGCGATACTTTAACGAATGTTTATTTTCATTTTTAAGTGAAAATCTAAATCTCTCGCTATGATGTCATTTTCGTTCATTCGCAGAATAGCAACCCCGACTGCATCGTATCGTATTATGAAGTAAGCGAGTACCTCAGTGAAGCACAAAGAAGTATGAGTAATGCATACCTTGTTAATGAAGGTCGTTGCCAAACTATTTGGGTGATGTTTTGTTTCTTATGAAGCTCTGTCCATGTATCGACCGCCAGCCAGATTGTTACTTTGTCGAACAGCGACCGGTTCTGTGTGATAATGAATATCGTAATTGAATTATATTTAATGTTATTGAAGAGATACTAGTCGGCCGTTTATTATCGACTCTGTTACTCGTCGGGTTCAGCTTTAAAAATACCTTTGTTAAATGTTATTTGTGAGAGAGATTTTAATAAATACATATATGTATTATATATATAATAACAATGAATTTATAGTAATATAACGGGATAGAAACGGAACATGTACTTATTTTTTTCGGCTGAAAAAAGCTATAAAACGCACTGTCAGGTACGATTGCAATTGCCCGCCAAATAAAAAAAAATGTAAAAAGAAAAAATATAAAAAAAACCGATTCCTTAGTTTGGCGATATGATAAACACTGTGTTGCAGTGCTTTTCATTAATCGTACTACACATTAGAGGACGGGTTAGAGAAATTATCATCGTTGTAAATATTGAGAGCAATTTATCGCATAATATGGTAAGATTACTAGCGGACGCGAATGTTGCCAGATCGCAAGTAGGGAGATGGGAGTTATTTATTAGCGTGAAGGCAACACCGGCGGCGGGCGGTCCGCGGGACGCGTCGGTAAACCCCATTATGCATTAGTAGCCTGTTATTGTTGTACTGTGTGCGTGTGTGCGCGCGCCGCCCGCTCCCTTATACATATATATAAATATTTTATATTATGATTGTAAAAATGCGATTTTGTTACCGAACCGTTATGACTATTTCGTTGTTAAAATATTTGCAAATATTTAATTGCGACTTATACATTTCTTTAACATGCACACAAACCAGCTAGGTAACATTTTGTGGCGCATGAAATATGTATAGGATGCTGTTTTAGAATCGGTTTTTGATTTTGTGGGTATAAAGGAACGTAGTCGAATTGATTTCGCCGCTAGCGCCTTGTGTGTCTTGGGTTCCTTTCCGTGGTTGCCATGAGAGGTGCTTTATCCGATAGCCAGTATGTTTCATTTGACGTAATATGTTTATAATTGTAAGGTATGTTTAGTGTCACGTTACGTTCGTATTCGGTTCTTGTGAGTGTATTCCGCTTCTAGTCTAGCATCGTGTAGTACGAGCGCGCCACGGGACCTACAACACTGCCCTACTTTTTCGTATAGTGATGGTCAGTTCGGATCTCTGTTAGAAAATCGTAGGTAATATTGTAGAAATAGAGGTGATTATTGCGTGAGTAACCTATTTAACTGGTGAAACGCGGGAGTGGGAAACACTCCTCTGCGTACCTCATCGGGGATTACAGGCCTGATGTTTCGTTTTAGATGTTACGTATTACCTTAGTAACGTACAGAGTAATTATGTTTCTGGACGAACAAACATAAGTACAAGCGTATATTATGCATATTGAGTGTTAAGTTCTTAGATCAAAAAGTGCGGCGTCTCGCGGTCAATAAAAATTAATCTTTATTCAAACTTGTTATATACTTAAACTATTTACACACTTCGCAATGAAATGAGAATGTTTCTCGCGCGTTTTGTGTAAACGTCATTTTATATATACATTTCGACAATAACCTCACCCCCTATTCCACGGGACGTATAATATAACAGGTGGATCGTGGGAGTACGTACTGCACCCATCTGTCGACCCATTCTGGGAATTACAAGCGTGAGGTTACGTTACGTTTTCACAACAGTGTTGTAGGTCGCGGTGCGCTACATTTTAACCCTGTGATGCATTTCTAGCAATACCCAATACTCAATGTAGCTGGGTTCGCCCACTCGCCGTATTCCATTGTAGCGGGGTGATTAGGTTACCTACCGTGTGATACTCTATCAATTATGACTTTTAACTCGTTCTCAAACGTTTCTATGCAAGTCTTTTAATCAGCTATTAGAATTTTCGTACAATGTATCCATACAAGCCAGTGACTTGTCCAGTGTTGCTAGATGTAAAATTAAAGGTGACGGTGACCAGAAATCTACCACCAGGATATTCGCGCGCCTTTAAAATAGCAATACTATCACTACCATCGTCTTGAAAGGAAGTGTTGCCATGCGTCAATATGTGGCTGTTTTCTAAGAATATTTTGTATTCTAAAGGGCTAAGAATCTTTAGAACTCCATCATTATGAAGCTGCATAGAATGTTCGGTGCGTCTGGAGCGAAACACTTCTATTTCAATGTAGCACACGCTGGGTAACCTACACCTTTAGCTTGTAATCTAACTAAGTTGT
Source organism: Apyrrothrix (Melanopyge) sp. n. Burns01 (assembly GCA_018237605.1). NCBI lineage: Eukaryota > Metazoa > Arthropoda > Insecta > Lepidoptera > Hesperiidae > Apyrrothrix > Apyrrothrix (Melanopyge) sp. n. Burns01. The sequence continues at coordinate 3,617 of DVPD01000799.1, forward strand.
TTATTGTTTTTTGACGTATTTGATACTGAGTACTGAGAGTACAAAAGGTTTTTTGAGATTATTTTTTTTAGTTGTGATTATATATGTTATATGTATGTTATAACATGAAATGGCTAATAGTTGTTTGCCTTCCAGTTTGTACGTTCGCATTGTCTTCGCATATAGTATTTTTTAAGACATTTTTGTTGGCCCGTTGTCGACATTTAGTGTGATGTCACAGTATTGGCGTTTGAGCGTTCTTCAAACAGAACTCGCTAACTGGAAATATCGTCTAAAGTGTTACCACGTGGGTTATATAATTTTATACACGCCTTAGCGCATTTCTGAAAACTAGTATTATTTGTTAGTCATAATTTTATTTTGGAAACCAAAGGTTAAATTAAATTATGTTCTAGTGTTCAAAGTTCGGGTGCGTTCGTAATCGGCGCCCGCAGCGGGACGCGCCGCGCTCGCGGGCGGACGCGTTGCACAACTGTAATGCTTTATGTAGAACTTAGTGGATAATAATAATAATAATAGTATAAATTTATTGAATATAAATTATAAATCTCTGTACGTATTCTGTATACATGTTATCGCGAACTAATAATAGTATATCTAAAATTTTCACATGCGGACGCCACTCGTTGCGTGATGTGGTGGTTACTTTTTGATATGTTATAATGTAATCTGACGTTATGGATGTTATTTTTTAATGATAAGTTTTAGGTAAAACGGTGCGGTGCGCTCGATACGTGCGGTGCACTCGGTGCGTGCGATGCGTGCGGCGTGCGTGACGCGTTTGATGCGTGCGGCGTGAATGGTGCGTGCGATGCGCGTGCGGTGCGTCCGACCGGCGTTCGTCGCCCGTGCGCTTGTATCGTAACTGTTTCCGATAGTTTTTTTGTTAATATTGTTTGTGTTATTAATTTTTTGATGTGATTCGTACTAATACACGTTTGAGGATATAGTGGTCGTCGACTGCACGCACGTCAGCGCGAACGCAGCCCGCGCCGCCGCCGCCGCCGCCGCCGCCGCCGCCGTCTAGTCGATGTTAGTCCTAATGTTAATCTAATTTGAGTTCCGTACTTTTTACTTTGTGTAAGTGTCGTATAACTTGATATTTTGTGTTTCAAGAACGTTTCATAGCCGCGCGCCATTAGTTACGTACAGAGGCTGCGTTTACGTCGTATTAATGGGATCTCACGATTGTAATATTGCGTTTGCATGTTTTTATTTCACTAAAGGTTCCGGTGTTTAGATGGTATAGATGTTATTATATTTATGTGCTATATAATTACTGCGTATAGATAAGTGTACGAGTACGGCTCCGGTGCGGGCGGTCTCGTGTTTATTCGGTCGTGTCCGTGTCGTGTCTCTGTGTGTTCATGTGTGTGTATTTATGTTTGTGTGGGTGAGTGTGTGTATATAGGCGCGCGTGTGCGGTGCGTCGACGTGTTGCCGAAACGCTCTTTACAGGTCTCTAAATATGCGTTGAAGGAATACGGTTGGTGTGGGATTTGGTCGTGGTGGGGTATGTTCGTGGCGTTAGTTACACGCGTATATTCCACATGTATTGGTGGGCGGTCTGTTTAATTCTAAAGCGGTAAAGTGCGGGTCGGCGACGCGTCGCTGACTTCACGTGGCGCTAATATCACGGGTCACTGACGTCACGTGGCGCTAATATCACGGGTCACTGACGTCACGTGTCGCTAACGTCACGCGCCGGTGACGTCACGTGCCGCGCTGGGGACGCGGGTCGAACCAACACTTCGTTGCTATACTGCACCGATTTCGACAGGTGGTTTTAATAAATCACGTATTAAAAGCACTCCTTGGAACTTTTTCGAGATACTCCGATAATGGTTAAGGGTATTGATAACTGCCACTAGATCAGATAACTGATATTGAGGTCGATAACTTCTATTAAAAGCCGACTTTAAAGGGAGTATTGTTACAATTTTTAACAAAAGGATGATTCTAAAATGTTGGTTTGCGCCGTGTTCGTTGAAGCGCGCGGACGGCCTTCCGCCATGGCAGAGCGGATGTCCGCAGTGCGCGAATGCAATCGTTAGTAACAGTTTTAGCAAACATGTGAACGTTATTGAGATTATATTTATTTACTTGCGGTTATTTTTACAGAGTGTTGTCGCGATGTTAATAATTAAGTACAACTTGTAATAGCTGCGAAGCGTTCCGCTAAACGTGTACAAAGAATCGCGTCGGTGTCATACAATACAAATCAACCACTATACATACTAACAAATAGATCTGTAAGAGAATATATTAATGTCCGTGTTGTCGCGATGGGACCGTTGGGAGTCCGTTTGAAAATATTACGTACGTTTTTCCGTCACCAACTTTACTATCGCGGCGGCACAGCACCGCGCGTTATAAGATATCGATGTTATTTTTAAAAGCAATGTAGTGTAGTGTTTTTTATAATAGACGCGGCGACGACGAGATTTTAACGTAGTCGTATTGTTGTAGTATGGATCTGTTGTGCTTTACATATTTTAATACTTATTGTTTTGTTATCGATTTTATTATTGTGATTATTGTTTATAAACGCGAGACCATCTCTTATACAATGGTGTGAGCGGTTTTGATAGTTTTGTATTTGTGTAACGTTTCGGCGCACCTCCGTATGTTACGTTTGTTCGTTTTATATTTACATTTATTATATACAATTGTTTAAATGTTAATAACACAATGCCATCGTCACGTTACAAGACTTCGATGTATCGATGAATTTCGTATTGTCCCTTCCCGTGACCTTTTATTAGGACAGCGGATAATGAAGGATCTGTTTAGTTTATTTTTACCAAAGCTGTACATTGAAAAGTAACAATAAGATGATAATAGTAATAGTAATATGTAGAAGCTTATTTACATGTGATGCTGAATGTTATGTTATACGTGCGACTGTTAAGACTTGTTCGGCTCTATTCGATTTCACTCGCCTTTGTTCGGCTTCACTCGGCTCCGTCGACGGTGGCGATATCGCGATCATAGATGTATTATGTACTTAGAGTAGGCGAGCCGAAAGTCGTCTCGAGGATAGAGAGAGAAAATTGAAGAATTGGTACACGTTTCTCTCTTTAAATTATAGTATCCGCCAGCAACTTCGCGCGTCCTTTATTGAAGAAGCCAATCAGATATGATTATATAAAGCGTAGGCGTCATTAAAGAGAGACACGTATACCAAATGTACCATGTTCTTTCTCTTTCTATCAACGAAACATTTTCACTTACATACGCACTTAACGTTCGCCTACTCTATCTATATATTATCTTTAGGGTCCTGAAGAGTAATACCATAAACTTCATACAGAAGCGTCACGTGTGGACAAGCTTCCAACTGTAAAAGTGCCAAAATATTTTTTTAGTTCTTACGTCGCCAAGACGCTTTCAGCGCCAATCTTTCATTCTATAGCTATTGTAAATTAAATTTAATCTCAATTTTCACCGCAGCCTTCCTTCTGTGTTTATGCTTTGACAATATTCTAGAGAAAAACCGTCACTTGTAATAATAACTAATAGGGATTTAAGTCGATCACGAACCGCCTTAATGATTTTTTTAGAAAATGTTTCTTTTATAATCAATATAGATCATTGTATTGTTACGTTATACGAGTAAAAAAATGCGATGCGATAAATTAATTTGTCGTTACGTACATCGCAGTAAACCTAGTGATTCATTGAAATCTATGTTTAGTATAAGTATGTAGCACACTACAAAACACGTATCTATGTTAAATATTTTACATAATCCCTTAAGAGTTTGTCGTTGCTAACGTTGCACTTTGCTGTTCCAACAACTGCCTATCGACGGAATTATTTTATTACTAACACCTAATTATTCCTTTTCTAATGATGAATCTCTTCTTTTTAATAGTATTCCTTATACATTCGAGTCGCCGCATGTAACAGTTAAAATTCAATTCAATCGAAAATATCTAGATTCCTTTACATTTAAAGATTTTTGTGTTGCAGTCTGAATGTCGACAGATGGCGCTGTTACGTCAATCTGATGGATGTCACTTTGCAGTGTCAGTTGACAATGTCAAACACCGTCACGTCTTCCTGGCATGTCAATTCATACAATAAAATAATTTAAAATTCGTACAGTATGTATTTTCGTATTACATTTAATTTCATTAGCGGTTCGTTTTAGTAAACTTCGACCGCATGCCGCGACTCATTGTACTACTTGAAATCGCTCGATAATATTTCCCATTCACGAATTACTTTTATCGTTTTGTTTTCTCATTTAAATGTCCTATTTATCTTTAGTAACAAAGTTCATGTCAATATCTGTCGCTATTGCAACAAGTCCCCAAGCTGTTTCAACGGGGACGGCGGCTTGACATACCATCCTTTTTTTTGTCACTGCTGTTTTTTTCTCTGACTGCTTATATATTTGACATTCTGAAATAATCATTGCATCCGCCAGATGTATTATGTAGAGCGTAGGGGTTGTTTTTTAAGGGTTCGTTTGCAATATTCGGTACGAAATCGTAAGCGTGCCTCGTCGCCGCGACACGGTGGCTAACGTGATTCTAATATATAGATGTATGTTTATATCGCGAACTGTTGACTGTTATAATGGAGATTTTTATCGAAGAATTTTAAACAGATTATATTTAAATAACATTGGAATATTGCAAATGAACAAATGTTTTTATATATTACAATTATTTTATGATGTTTACCTATAATATGATGAGATATATTTTACGCTTCCCAGAGGTGTCGTAGCCAAAGAATGGATTGTACAAAGCCGGCTTTAAGCCTATTATTATATTACGTTGTTCTTAGTCGAATTGTGTCTTGCCAGTGGAGCTAGGCGGATCTGTGGGAATTATTTTCCTGTATTAATACTTGATTAAATGTTTCGTTCGCTGAGTCACAGCGGGGGCCAGCAGCGGCCACCTTGCAACCCTTATCACAATAGACGCACACACAGATAATATATTTCCTAGTTTACATATTATGTTGTCGTGTATGTATTAGTAAGTAGAAGTTAATATGGATGTATTTCAATAAACGATGTGTTACAGTGCTCTTGTCATTTTTGGAAATAAAAAAAGCAACATTAAAATTCAATATTTTCACATCAATTCGTAGTAGATGTATCTTTTTTTTTATTATTTAACCCACTTCCGTTTCTCAATTTAACAGAAAAGGTTCTCACCAATACGATGTGCTTTTAAATTTTGTTGTGTTGAATTAGTCAAATATATCCCACACGTTTTCACTTCTGGTGGAAAAATATTAGAACGTAGGTACTTCCGGCTCGGGAATATTTTTAATTGTGGCGTCTGTAAGGCACAAATAACAAATAGAGGCTTATATGTTGTTGGGAAAATACGATAAATTGTTTTTCGTTGAATTTACAAAGCAACAAACATGTGTCGATCGCCATATTAAAGTAATTGCAAATACATATATATATATATATATATATATACATCGTCGAATGGCCTACGTTCGGGCCACAGAGCCTCTTCCCGTATTTGTTGTTTGTTCACCGATTCACGTCTAGATTACATTTAGCTGAGTAAATTAATGCATATTATAATATAGTTTTATGATGAAATCAGAATATGTATATGTAATCCTACATGTCTATTAAATCAATGAAAATAGATTATTTGTTGTGTATTTATTTACCTCCAAACCTCTAAAATTCTCATTTCATTAATAAGACATGTTGCTCGAGAACAAAGATTTCCTACCAGTTTGCGACATAGTTTTAACACTTGTCATCACGCCACCGTTTAGTACAGTCGAGTAGGGATGCTAGAAAATTACAAGTGAGAATCAATAGTTTTATTATGTAAGAATAAATAAATGTCTTGCGGTATAATCAGCATCTAATAAACTTAACAGCCCGGGTCATGGTAATGAAACCGCTGATAATTAAGCTATATGTAAACTTGGATATATTTTCCCAGACAAAACAAGTATCTACTGGTCCTCGGAACAACAATATTTATCCCGGGTGGGAATTGAACTCAGGACTTCTCAGGATTCAAGGTCTAAGAACAACCAGCGTGCCAGTAGATAGTTTGAGAATAGTTCAATTGCGTTGTCGTATTTACTCATGTTTTTTCGTTATCGTGTTATAGTCATAAAACTATTTGATATGGAAAATAAAGACGAAATTAAAAGGTTATTTGAGACATTTCGTCCATGGATATGGAATAATTGTGATAGAAATTATGATGTTACCAGTTCTCTGTACAGCTTCTAGCTAGAATTATATACATATAACCCAGTCACAGTAAGACCGTGTGCTGACGAGGGATTAGTTTGCGAGGTACAAAAGACCACGAAGCGTGGATAAACGTCTGCTGGACTTTACCACGAAATGGACACGTACAAATTTTCTGACATTATCTTGTTTTGCAATAAAGCGCTTCAAATCCCTAGATGTGTATTACCTACTTGTAAATGGGAAACATCATATCATTCGCGTGCCCGCGTATCGAAACGGGTTTGATGCAATTAATGCACTATCTCGCTTCTGTTATAATATCGACGAATTGTAATAAAAAGTTCACCAATTATTCGAATCTCTTGAACTCTTGATGTACATCAATGATGTCTTAATAATAAGCAAAACACTGGATTTAACCGTTTTGACCGAAATCGATTTTTTTATATATAAAATATGCAAAGATATTAGCAGCCTACGAGTGGCAATGAAGGCGGCGCGAAAAGTTAAATGCATGTCCAGCGTAAGGACTCTGGGCTAAACCGAGCAGGG
>DVPD01000800.1:0-10368 GCA_018237605.1 Apyrrothrix (Melanopyge) sp. n. Burns01
TAACTGGTGAAACGTGGGAGTGTACTACACTCCTCTGCCTACCTCTTCGGGGATTACAGGCGTGATGTTACGTTTATGTTACGTACTCTTTTCTCTACATCAATTTCGGATTAAATTTTACATTCGCATATCATCTAATGGAGAACATCAATGTGGATATTTAAATTTAAAACTGGAATCTAAATCATACGTCAATGATTTAATCAAAGTATACAATCGATACCGGCAAAATACGTGCTATACTTAGCGAAGAGACTATCAATAATGGTCTATCAATAATATCATGTCAAAAACGTCAGTTTTTCTCGTCTTATCATAGACAGCTGGCAACATACACGTTAAGAGCTTAAATTTAATATCTGTACGTAATAAATGTTGCTAGCATTATAATACGGAAAAAGATTAATGTCTGGCAAAAATACAGTAATCCAAGGCTAGTCGCAATGTCAAAAAAAAAGAATAATATTTTGCAGGTTAATTAAAAGATAATAGGTTACCTTTTGTGTAACATTACTTAACAATGAGTGTACAGAGTGATACAATCTCAAATAATATGAATAAATAAAACGAAAAAAGGAGAAAAGTTGATATTGTTAATAAAGTTTTCTGTTTATTTCAACTATGAGTGTTTACTTTGTTACACACTGACTTTCTAGAACAGAGAGCTGTTTCAAGATGGCAAATCTAGTTACAATGTAGAAAATACAGAGTTAACAGCTCTATATATAATATATGTAATTTATACATTGGACATTTATATACACTATCATTACATATGAGGCTAAACTGTGTCATGTTATAATGACTCCTAGAGCCTTCAGGGTTGTACACAACGACTGGTTGACATAACAAGAACTGGTCCCAATGATTTCTTTCTGAACTCTAAACTTTCTTTCAAGTAATTTAGCATAATCATTGAATTACCTAAATATATATATATATATATAGAATTTGCATACATAAAGGTATGAAATTATACATTCTCTTGTGCGCCAAGTATGATATTTCATTACAAATATAAAGTACATAGAAATAAGTCAGAACATAAAATTAAACTAAATTAATAATACATTTAGCATATAACAGGTACTTGATATCACACATGTATAAATTTAAAATGTATATTCGATGACACATCTCTATTAAATGTAAAGTATACAATGAACATGGGAGTGTACTATACTTCTCTGCCTACCTCTTTGGGGATTAAATGTGTGATGTTACATTTTACAATATATTAAAATAAATTGAATGTGTAATAATGGTGATATGAGAAATCTTTATATCCTAGCTAAGTATGCATCTAAGAAGTATTCTGTTTATGTCTGTGACCATCAAACATACTCTAGAACTCCACCCCAGTGAGGAGAGTTGGAACTGTGGATTGGTGACCAATGCCATTGGCAATATTTTGTAAGTATTGTCAAGGTTACAAGCTCTTAATTGTATGCCAGAATATGAACACTGTAGTTTTTTGGATTGAACTGTTTATAAACAAAAAGGATTTATTTCAACTTGTCATAAATATTTTTATAAGTGAATTTGTACAGGTAATATAAAACAAGAATAATTAAATGTCACATGCCTTTTTTTAACTATATTGGAAATCAATAATTTTATATTATTTATTATGATGAAATGTAATGGACAGAAAACGTTTGAAAGCTGTATTAGTCTATTTTATTTCTATCTATTAATATCCATCACATTTTCTTATATATGTGCTATGTGTTATAATTAATTAAAACCTTAGCTTCATAAAGGTTCATGCAGAAAATATAAGATTTTTTTTCTCCTCTAAATTAAAAACAAATTTAAGAAGAAATACTACAAATAAAAACCATAAACAAAATATTGCTTTCTCAATTCATATTATCAAATTTCAGGAGCAATTGACTTGTAATTCATTCAGCCAATAATCTTGGAATGCAGGCATGAATGTAAGGCTAAGCTGTAACCTAATACACCAGAAAACCTGTTCTGTTCAAGCTTTCTTAACCCCTTTATAAATGTTGAGAGAGTTTAAAAATATTATTTTGCAAAGAATGTCTATTGGTATGCAGTTTTTTACTTAAAACTGTGGTTTTTTTTTTCAATTATGTTAAACAGCCATAAAGAATTTTTCATTTGAACTAAACATCATAGCACTGATTCTTATCATGGAAAATTAATGGCATTTTTATTGTGAAAGCATAACAAAGCCTAATGGCATTAAAATATGTTATCTATAACAATTATACTGATCTATCAAAACAATTTCGTATGTTAAATGTCAATGAACAATAGAACTGATTTAGCCGGCGATAAAAATATATTCACGCGATCGTTTTAACCCTTGTATCATTTGTTATTTAAGTAGTTTTCATACTATTTGTCCACATTTTATGTCAATTAATGGTTGATGAAAAGTACTTATAAACATAACTAGTTAACACGGAAAAGTTTGGTACGTAAAAATCGCTAAATAACACGGTCATTATTTGCTAATATTGTCAGTAATCTGAAATGAAAATTTTCTTATTATTCTTTATTTTCCAAGGAGGTTATATTATTAAAGTGTTTACTCACCTTCACGGATCAGTCAGGAATGGACAGGCAAAATTCTCACGAATCACCATCACTTTTACAATACGGGAAGACGCACTGCAGGTTTCATCAGAAACACTTTGTTTCATCCCACAACATCAGTTAAACTCGTGCCGGTAACGTGCTGAACAGAACCCTTATGAAACGATGGGGAAAATATGCATTTTTTATTAACTCTATCGATTCCCACCAGCGAGCTGAGCGGTTGAAAAGTCAGCGTAACGGTAGTTTACTAGAACAGGTTCTAATACGTAATAATATCACCCACGAGTATGCTAGTAATTTCATTAATAACACCTAAAAATCGATTCCACAACAAGGTTCACGACAATTCAACTAGAAGACACAGGCGGCGAGTTAAATTCATTATTTTATTAGCTACACCGTTTTCTACTGGATTATAACACAATTTATGGCGGCATGTGCGTTGACTTAGCTACACTAGGTACAATGAGCAAGTAACGTTTGTATCCCGAGTAATTTTCCGAGACATTTTTACAATACAATGGTTGCAAACAATGAAGAACCGACTGACACAACCCTACGCCAGCCGCGTCCGCGATGACACTAAACTCCGTATAGATGTCGCGTTAGCGCCGCCATTATGGAAAATGGCGGCCGATTCATCCCGTCACAATACCCCATTCCAAAGTCAATCTTATTTGGTAGGTATAAGATTGACATTAAAAAGGAATTGCATTGTCTTGAAAACTATTCGATCGTATAGGACGACCGATTTTAAACGCCCCAAGTGACGCTAACTTTGATATCGTTTTAGATGGTCTATTTCACCGTTCGGGTTAGAAATGAGATCTTTTTGTCCCTTTTTCTTGAATGCGATTTCAACAAATATATTACGCTTGCGCGAGTGTTATCCAATTTGTATGTTTGGTACACGATATAAAACTTTGTGAACATAATGATAAGGCGTCGACACAAAAGTACACTGCGCTCAGGTATTCTTTTGAACGGCTTACTGAAAAATGCATTTCAGTGGGAAAGACAATATGTATAAATGTAATCGTTAGACTACACTTAAATTAACCAATTATAGCAAGTTAATAAGCTTACGTTCATTAGTTTCAAGTGTCGATAAATTAATTAATCGAAGGTAACGCATTACCGGTTAAATCTATATGGAAATCTTAACGTAGACAAAGAATGCGTTGTCAGAAAAAATGTTTTTAATCATGCTGAACAAACTTTACCTACCGAAATATATTACATAATCTCTTTGATGCTACGTTTTGCATGCGCATGTAGATTATCAGATAGAGATAAAGCATTTCAGCACAATAAGGAGTTATTTAAAAAGTATGTCACAAATTCACGTAGTGGTTCTTGAATATTTTGACTTCAATGGAATAGCAAGTTTGGATTTAACGCAGTGTTACAACTTAGCGTTCGCAGTAGAAGACATAACAAATGTGGGGCTGCTGTATTCGGAAGTACTAATTAAGGGTGCACTAAAAGAAAGTAATAGGTGAAACCCACCCAGGACCTAGGCGTACGTCGGACGCCCTCCGACCAGGTGGAGTGACGATCTGCGAAAGGCTTCAGACAGAACGCGGCAAACCGAGGAAAGAGCGTGATGGGGCTCTTTTGGGAAGGCCTATGTCCAGCAGTGGACTGAGATGTGCTGATTATGAAGATGCTAAAGAATATTTTTTGAATGCGACCTTTATTGGCACCGATTGGTTCGATCATAACTTCCACACGTGTTGTTCTAAGAAGGTACCTATTGTTATATTTGAAGTCTGTTACTCCGACTTTTACCGATTGATGGATACAGGTGTGATGCCAACATGTATGTAGGGAGTTTATCAAATTGTCCCACAACTCCGAAACTGCGTGCCAGTTCACCCAAACGACCCTCAAAGTAAGGCATTAGTAGATTTCAAGAACGGACCGAGCGGCCTCTAGCTTTACAGGTGGTCTTTGGACTTTGATGATTCTGATGATTCTGTGTATGACCTGAATATATATTTACACTTTAACCTAAGACTACAATGGCTACTAAGAATTTATGAAATAAAACGCGTATCTATGTCTTTCTTAAACATATGTTAATCTATTGAAATATCGTTAGTGAGTGATGCGCAAATTGTTCGAGCTCAAAAAAAAAACCCAAGTATCATTTGAGTTAACAATAAAACAAATTATTAAAAGAATATTTGTTACCGCGTGAATGGACGTGGTCCGACCTACAATTTTTACATGGAATATAATTGCGCAGGCAGCCGGGCAAAGTTTTTGATCGAATCGAACGGCAATCAAAACGGCCGAAAATTGTTTCCCTATTGGAAATTTTTGAAAGACATCTCATCTAATAGTCTCATTGTGATCTGAATCTCAAAAAATACAGCTATTATAATTACATAAGTGACGTTTGTCATTACGCTTGCGTCTCGAGATTGACAAATAATAGACTTTTAATCTGAACAATTTAAATTTCGATCATTTAGGTGACTTTAAATTTCCAACATGTCTGCCTCGTTGGTCGTGTTGGTTGCAAGCCCGACTGCCGATTTAGAGGTTTAAATACCAGGTCGAGTACTATTGGATTTTTCTAAAATTAAAATTTCCAGTAGTGGCTCGGAGTCAGGATGGTGTATGGCAACAGATTCACCACCTATTCCATAATGGGACGTCAACGTAACTGGTGAAACGTGGGAGTGTATTACACTCCTCTGCCTACCTCTTCTGGGATTACAGGCGTGATGTGCATGATTATTTATTTGCATGATCATATCAAGGTTTGACATGAAAGGACTCCCACGTCCGACAATGGAACAATAGCAAGGTTGATGACGATGAGTGACACGAAAACGATGAAATGATTATCGGAAGTACAGTGTGCTCTAAGATGCACGCAGATACGGAAGAGATCCGCACCCAGCAGAAAACGTTAAAAGGCCATTTACGATAATTGTCATAAGGTTGTCGCACAATTCGGTCAAGTTTTTACTATTTTATCATTGAACGTAATTTAAATCGTCCACTGTAAACTATATTCAGCGTGGTAGACTATGGCCTTAACCTTCTCATTCTGAGAGGAGACCCGTGTCCAGAAGTGGAACTTCAAAACATAAAAAGAATTTTATTTTATAAGAAATTTTTAGAAAAAGAATATTCATTTTCATTTTATATAAGCGTGCAAATACGATATCACTTATTGCGATATTACTTTTTCATGAGTATATGAAATTTTATCAAGACGAGATTAAAACAAAAACATTTCGACGTTTGATATTGATATCCCTGTGCTAAATTCTACTCTAGATTACCCACGTGCAGTGTAGTAAAAAAATAATCGCTAATCCTTTAATCTGATAAGATATTATAGACCTTCAGTAATCAAAGATAAAGACTAGATTACTAAATTACCCCGATGGTCGAGTGGTTGCAAGCGCAACTGCCGATCGAGAGAACCTGGGTTCAAATTCCGCATCGGGTACTATTGGATTTTATAACTTAGAATTTCAAGTCAAAATTTCTAGTAGTGATTTAGAGTCTGGATTTGTGCCCGGCTCACTTCGTATGCCATAGTGAGACGTAAACGAAGCTGGTGAATCGTGGGAGTGTACTACACTTCCCTGCCTACGTCTTCGATAATTGCAGACGTGATTACAAAAGATAAAAAAAACAAGATTTATTTACCGGTTTTATTTAACCTTACTTTTAGTCACATTTCTGTTTTACCAGTACAAATTCACGTACAATATTTGAAATTCATAAATAAATATTTTATTGGGAATATTAAAATCAGAACTGTTTAGTTGTAGTTTCATACTGTATTCAATATGGCCGACTTACTCGGGCACAATAGAGGAAAGTCTGCTAATAGAATCTGACAGCCTGTAAATAGTGATATAGAAAAAACTTGGCAACGAATACAAAGCTACACGCAACAATTAGTAGAAAGATTAGTGAACCCACAGCTCGAGAATTAATGAAAATACAGCAAAATTGTTCTTTTTTTTTAAACAGTAATTGATCACAGACCAATGAATATTTGCTACATCAAAATAGTGGTCATGACATTGCCTGCTTTAAAAAAAACTTAACGCAAGGAATCCTATAATATTTAAATTTAAATAGAATGACAAAGTATTCTTCTTAGGTTCGTTTAATGTACAGCGGACCTGTGATAATTTATAGCTGAGCTGTGATAAATAATTCACATTGGTCCACTATTTATAAAATTAAAATGTTAAAAACGATTTCTTGATTTTTTTTACATTGGCAACACAATTTCGCGTGCGCCTAATAAAATCTATTCCTGTAACACATACATGACGTCCGCTGTTTTATTACATTGCGAAAAATGGCGGCAACCGAAGGATACAAAACCAGTGCCGGTATCACTAGAATCATAGAATAGAAAACAAAGGAATACTATAATATGTATTTATTTGAAAGAACAAGGCTTATAATATAAAAATTAAAAAAAAAGATACATTCATATAATATTTATATCGTAGTAGTTACGCATAATATACCTGGCGTCACAGATTATAAAATGTATGTTAATATACAAAAAGAAACAAATAAACGTAAACGTCACATCACGCCTGTAATCCACGACGAGGTAGGCAGAGTAGTGTAGTACACTCCCGCGTTACACCTAGTTAAACTAGTTAAAGAAAAAAATAGCAATGAAATTATTTTTAAAACACTTCATTTTTATTCTTGGCATCAATCTCTTGTTTTATTAGCAGGTATTTTTTCTTCTACAAATGTGTTGACATAAATAGTGAGATATTATTATAGATACAATTCTATAATATAAAAGTCTGATGTAAAATCATATATTATTCTTAGTAGCAATATATAACACGAAGCTTTGCAGGAGCGGTAGATTTCCGTCAAAGTGTTAGCCATATCTCTTTCGATCAGCCAGAAGCGTTGTGAAATATTTGTCTAATCACTTTGTTTCAAATAAGAACCACAAACAACAAATCATTGTGTATTTTATCGTATTCTTCTGTCACGTATATTTTTGTAAATTTTATGTAAAACCAGGTACACGCATCACCTGAAAGCGGTCCACGCTGCTATGTTTTGTCAATTTCAAAGGAAAATTCTATTTTATTAATCCTATGTCATCACGCTTTGAGAACGTCTCCGAAGAAGGTACCTACTCGTACATTCAATATTTTAGTAATGCGCGAAATAATAAGCGTACTCGTATGTATAGAAAAATAATTGAACTATATCCGGCATATTTTAATTCTAGCTAGGTCACAACATTTATTTCTTATTTATAACTTCCGCGTAGGTGTGCTACTCTTTTAGTCTAGGTCACATGTAGAGACAAATTCCGGATAACCAAATTTAAGGCCGAAACCTACGTTTTTACATAACTTAAATAAAATATTCATTTTCGAACCGATGAAAATGTAATCCATTTTCATGATAACATCGCAATGCTTTTCCAGCCGTCAATTTCAAGTTAATGTCCTAAACAAATATGGGTGATTTATGTGTAACGAGAACCCAAATAACACGGATATCAGAATTACAATCAATACAGTAAATACGTTGTTTTTGAGCGATCATTTATTTACATTTCGAGGCACAATAACGCTTCCGATAAACATGAACCGTCCTTGGCCGGCTGACCTAAATCTTGTTAAGGTCGTGCTACAAGGATGCTAAGAACTTGATATGTTGAGGGAGATTGGCTAGAAGCCAGATAAAAAAGACATCAAACTAAATCAGGTAGCGCTGTCAAATATGCACTTTGTAATGCGATTACTGTTTTTATCTCTGCCTTAAAGTAGCAACGAGGATTGTTTTATACATTAGAATTATATTAAAAGAAACAAATTTTTATACTGATAATATATACCTTTGAAAATTTCGTATTGTGCTTCGACACTTACTTCCAATTGTGAGTTCTATCTCATACGCGTATCAGATACAAAGAGTATCTTGAAACTAGCTGCAATATTTACAACTGAAATGTGTAAAAAAAGAGATAAAAAGCAATCAGCTAAATTATTTGCATATTTTCCCACAATCTCTTAAGTATATGCATATCTTTCAAATGTCTAAATTCCGAAGATGTTCAAAATTGTATTACATTATGCGCCGACAACGTAACAGAATCTTACAAATAATTTTGGTAGTATGTGGAAATTTGAAATTTTGAAACTATACAATAATTAAGGATTCAGGCAACAGTATTACCATTCAACTACGATACAACAATTCTACGCGTTTGGGTAAATCGTACTAGATATAGACATACATATATATACGTATATGCCATGATAAAAAATTCAAAAACATTAATTTTGTCATTGTCACACTTGCCATCCATAACCACGGCATACGTAAGTATACACGTAAACTCATCGACGAATATAATAACGTTCTCTCGCACAAAAGCACGTGTTTTCTCCATTAATCAGTCGTTGAACTAAATATAGTTGGCACAGAACAGCTATCTGCGTTATCTCCTAAATTCTCGAGATTTTCCTAACAATAATATGTGAGTAACTATGTAAATGTTATTGCTTGGATATTAACATTATCATACCCAGTTTTCCTAAGAGTACCATCATTAGCAGTGTCATTATCATTTGATATTATGTTATTCACATTTCCTATGAGTAACGTTGTAAGTGTTATTAATGTCATATCTATATTATCAATTTAACCGTTGAGTGAAACTATGTAAGCGTTTATACTTTAATAACATTGTTATTGCTTTTCTTATGAATAACTATGTAAGTGTCATTAGTTTTATGTCAATATTATGCACATATCCTATGAATAACGTTATAAATGTTGTTACTTTGCTGTCCGTATCATCTATATTTTCTAATATTCCGTGTATAATTCTCGCTCGCATCTGCTTTATAGGTCTTAAAGGCAGTAATTGGAAAGTTAAAACTTGTCCATAATGTCGGAATACGTGTTCCAATTCATCTTGAAGATTTAACACACGTCAAATTGTAGAACTGAAATTTTAAAATAAGTCAGTGATTCAAGAAACTGTTTTCCCAGAGCATTTACGTCGTTACTAAATCATGTAACAGTCCAAAATGTCATGGGGATCGCAAACACAGTCCAGTAATTATGACTAAAGTTGGCTACTACATATTTCGCTTTATTACACTGGCTCTGATCCCACAATCTGTATTTACTGAAGTTAGTAATTAGCTAGCTGGTTAGAAGTTAGCTAATGATATTTTTTAATAAAAACGCCACCCCGCGCCTTAGTAACTTCATGGACTGAATTGTATCAGACAATTTTACAGATAAAAGTTAAACTACAAAATGAGCCCACTATTGTGATTAAGAGTTGAAATATTTCCATAAATCCAGCTTAAGCAACTCTTGATTTGGATTCTAAAATTCAAAAATCTCCAAAGGACTTTCACTAACTCCCCGCCTCATTCCCCCAAAAACCTAGAACTTTTCTAGGAGTTACAAACACTAGGTAAAATTGAAAAATGTTCAAAAATACTAAAAATATTAAAAATGAAAGGTCTTATTCTGAATTTTATTAAATAAAAAAATCTTGGCTTTCTGGTCCAGTACTTAATGGTACTGATTGACGGGTTGTGGGGTCGGTACCCATCCAGAATTCATGTGAAGAGAATGAGTAAGTACTCATTCTCGTCATACGCACATTCTTGTTCTTAGTGTAAAATAAACTATGAATATAATTGTGTGTAAAGAAAAATAAAATAAAAAATTATAAATAAATATCTTGGGACATCTCCACACACGGCCGACTGATCCCAAAGTAAGCATCAAGAGTGCTTG
>DVPD01000801.1:0-10367 GCA_018237605.1 Apyrrothrix (Melanopyge) sp. n. Burns01
CTGTTGAGTTTTTCTAACTCGAAATTCCCAGTAGTCGCCCGGAGTTTGAATTTGACGCTTATGGCAATAGGCTCACCTCCTATTCCGTGGGACGAATAACATAACAGGTGAAACGTGGAAGTAATACACACGCCTGCCTACCCCTTCAGTTAAATATTTATAATGTTGTGTGTGGATAGACATCCTCCCGACTTTAACTTTTCTCAGTTATCCGTAAGGTTATAAATAAAGCATAATATACTGTGCCATATGATGCTATTGCCATCGCCAATCTAAGCGAGAAGGAAATGAGGCCCTCACTGAAAACCGGTAGTCATTGCCCATGTTTGTCTGTCCACGGCAAAGACTGAATGTGAGCCCTTTTCATCCGGATACTCATTTTTTGTGTTTTACATGAAACTATATCATTAACGGAATTAAAGTATTTCTATATCTTTTGTTAATGTCGGTATTTTTGTAGCTGAGTACCAACGACTTCGTCTCCGGATATCCCAATACACCAATAAATTGTCCACATCTTTAACATAAGACGAATTCTCTTACAATGTTTCAGCCCTTTCCCTTTCAGCAGTGGAATTTCTGAAATTACGTCATGAATGGAACTAACTGTTCAAATTTCACGTTTTGATACACACACAGGCACACACATAAATATTGTTTCATTGTGTGCGTGAATGATTCAGTGACAAATTTTGTCATAAAACCTGAGATGACTTTAATCAGAAATCTGTGAATTCTAATGACATTTTACTACCAGTTTCATTGACTTCCGGTTATTATATTAAAAGAGGTCAACTTTTATGTCACATAAGGCCAGATGTTATCATGATTCATTTCGAGACTTAAATATTGATATTAGTAAGTGGCCAAAAGCCAACCAGCTGTGGCAAATCCTTTCGAAAAATATGTACGCGTACTTTGACGTTAAAAATAGCGGCAATTTTATATCTCGTAATTATAAAAATGACATCTGAAAACAAGCTTTTATTGTCCGTGATGACCATTATCGAGGATATTATATTATTATTATGAGGTTTTAATGGTTTTATGAATTTTAATTTTGGCACAATCTCCGACATTTTATTAGTGTCGAGACCTTTATGAATTTCAACCAGTGAAAGTAGTAGAACCGTATTCAGTCCCTCAATATTAATAATTAACAAATGATATTTGTGGATGGTATTTTTGCTCAGTGTACCTCATGGTCACTGTACCCCGTGACCTCGGCTCGTGGTCACTATAACTCGTGGATATTCATACAAAATCCAAAAGGACATCGCCTAAGGTTGTATATTACCTCAATCGTATATACATCGTCTGCGTGCTTCTTCCACCATCATCACTCTCTTTACACACGCACGACGTTTTCAGAGAAATTATTTTGGAATTATGTAATTATCGTTCGGCACGCTTGAAGCAAACTGGTTATTATTGCTGGATTGTTTAATTGCAGGTATCAAGTTGAACCTACTTTGTCGACCTTTAGCTAAGTAAGTTGAAGCTGAAATAGAGCGTAAAAACGCAATGACACTAGAACTTGGACCGCGCACCGCCGAGCACGAACATATCAAATAACACAATAAAATATATAAACTAAAACAAATATATCTTTTGACGTCTCCGAAATCTGCTGTTTCAAAAATAGTAACCACTTCAGCCTCTATTTAACAATAATCCCCTGTTTTGTACAGTCAGCTAGGTTTATTACGGATAAAATGATCAATCCATAAAAAATACTTGCATATTAGGTGAACAAGTGGTAAGTGGAAGGACTGCATGTCCGAGATTCTAGATAGCATTCCTAAATCCTGATGAGACGTAAATTAACTTTTATATTGTCGTGCTACGATTTAACAATCTGATGCTTTTCGGGACATAGATACATATACATATACGTAGATACATATACGTAGATGTCCCGGATGTAATTATTATTTAGATATATGTCTAAATAATAATTACATCCGGGACATCGAATTACATATTATTAAAAAAATCGACGATTAATATTCTTCGATACGGCAACCCTGCGTCAAGCGCGTCATTCATAGACAAAAACGATTGTCTATTAAGTATCGAATAGCATAGATTATAGAACATAATCGATTATTCGCGTTTGATCTCGATTCGCGCTGTTAAATCCCACGGGTCGGCGCGATCCGATGACCCTACGCGCTATTTCGCCAACAAAGGCCATTCATAGGTATCATAGCTTCCTGTTGTACGGTCCGTTTACTTCCGGTACAGATTCGACATTATGTTATATTGCACAGAGGTGCAAATTGGGTGAAATATGTTGGCGATGAAAACATCCTGATGTAGGCCTGATGTAAGTCTATCAGGAATATAATGTACATGTTCATCAGACACTAACGCAGACGTTATACTCAAACATACATTTTTATCGACTAGTAAAATCACGTTTGTAATCCACGAAGAAGTACGCAGACGAATGGAGTACAGCCCCACGTTTCACCAGTTACGTTAACGTCCCATTATGGAATAAGTGGTGAGTCTATTACCACACACCGGACACAAATCCAGACTCCGAGCCACTACTAGAAATTTCTACTAGAAAATCTATGTTAGAAAATGCAATAGTACCCGACCCGGCATTTGAACCCGGGACCTGCCGATCGGTAGTCGAGGTTGTAACCAACACGACATACGAGACAGTAATTTGTTTAATAAAGTACAGGATATCTGAAATAAGTACTATTAGCGAAAAGCTGTAGGCTGAACCGAATGCGACACAATCACTAAACCTAAGTCGAGAATTGGACTGAGACAGGCTGATGATGACGACGTGATGATGAATGGTAGAAACGCGATTATAATTCAGATGACCAGACGAGAAATTTAAAGCAAGAAGAAGAAAGAGAAACAAGTATTACTGGGTTCTTCCCGCTTCTTTGAACATAACTTAGTCTTCTTTTCTTCAGAAAGCCCGCTGTTCCAATGCAGATTACCTGAGAAATGGTTGTGAGACGAATTGAAAGATATAATAACATTTAGAGGAAACACGTCATCATCATCTGCGTGAACCCATTTTATTGTTCAATTGTAATACAAGTCTCCTTTCCGAATAAAAAGCGTTAAGGTCTGCCACGCTAGGCGATCTGCGGGTTAGCAGACATGACACACCTTTGGAGCATTTGGAACATTTGGACAAATTTAGGTCTTGGCGGTTTCCTCAACATGAATTTCTTCATCAGTACAACGAGTGATATTTAATATTAAAAATACTTATAATTTTATAAAGCTAAAGAATTGCAAGTCAGGATTCGAACTCGAGACCATGGAATTGGAAGTATAAATATCCATGCAACACTAGTCTATCACTGATACAAAACAAAAGTTATTCAAAGTATGAATATTTTATCCTATTTATATATAACCGCTCGATGAGGGAGTATTTTCAAAAACGGTACTTTATGAAGCGATCTAGGTCCATTCATATTATAAAGTCGTCAAGAAAAATATGATGATGTCGGCATATTGCTGTAATCGAGATTCTAGGAATAGGGAAGTTAGACTTAATACATTTCTTGGAAGCACTAAGCTTCGCGCTTAGCCCAATATAGAGACCATTTTATCTTTAACTGTAATCTTGTTGATTACCTCCGAAGGTTAGAACTGTTGATCCTATTTGGTAAGTACTGGTCGAAACGTATAGTATCGAAGTTTCGAGAATGTTTGACGATTACTAGAGCAACTAAAAACCGAAAACAAACGATTGACATTCTTACTGCGAATACATTAAAATGGAAATAAATTCTTTGCAGTCACATTATGTAAATTGCTGATTTTTTGTTGAATTAAAAAAAAAGGATAAAGGAAGGAAACAAGAAAAGAAGAATAGGAGGAAAGAAGGAAAGAAAATTAAAACATTTATTTCGTCTTAGACGCACTACAGCGTCATCATTTTAGAAGCGTAAACATCACACGGTTCTTAACCAGAGCATATTACGTTAATTAGAATAACGTTAATGTTACAACGATAACGCTCACGGTGGCAACTGTCACTAACGCTAACGAAACAATAACGTAAAAGCCATTGGTACTACGTTCACGGCCTATGTACTTGATATTTTCATTATTTATCGATCCACAGCCCGTGGGCTGCGTCAAGGCTGCTGAATGAAGGCCAAAGTTGCGGTCAAACGAACCATTAAAAAGTAAGAGGAGTTGTAGCGGGAAAAAATGCTTGTAACACTAACATATTTCATATTCCCATTTTACTGTATAACGTTTTGTGATTATCTACATATTCTTATTATAAATCGTAGCATCACACCTGAAATACCCGAAGAGGTAAGCAGATGAGTGTACACTTTCACGTTTCACCAGTTACATTTACGTCCTACAATGGAATAGGAAATATCTGAATAGGGGGTGAGCCTATTGCCATATACAGGGCACAAATCCACTCTGAGCCACTACAAGAATATCTAAATTAGAAAGGGATTTGACCTCAGGACCTCTCGATCAGCAGTCGCGCTTGCAACCACTCGACCAAAGAGGCATATTTCTATTATATAGTCACATTATCATTTATTATTAAAATCATGTGCCCTTAGATGAAGCAGAGGCTATCCACAGTAACTTTCCATTTGAGATGGCGTTGTGCTAAGCATTTAATCTCGCTCCATGTCATTCCGATCTTCCTCGCTTCATGCCCATTTTGTCAACCCACCAGGTCTATTAGGGAATGAGCAGATAAAGTCGATTATTATTTTGTATATACATGATTAATTTATGTACCAGCTTAACTCATAGCTTTTTTTGGGATAGCCCGACAACATTTGCCACGGCTTCACTGCGATCGAAGAAGCTTATGAAAGATCTCGGATGGCTTCGAAAATAGACCTGCTATTCCGAAAAAAACATGTTATTCAAGCCGATACATAATTTTTTATTTCCATTCACACCAAACGGAGACTGATAACTTTGTTTTTAGGTAACATAAATAAATATTATAACACATTACACAATTTACACGATGAAGGTTCACATATATGTATGTATTGATCAATATCATAAACGGTCATAAGATTAGACGCTTTTATGTAAACAAAGGATGAATAACTTAATTCTTATTATTACATCCAGCCACTTAGGCCGTTGACCTTCACTAATGTGACGTCACTACAGACAAGCAGTCTGCAGCGGTTGTTGCATGCAATGTTCACAAAAGTGCATTAACGTACGACTGGATTTATCATTGCGAATGAATATGATCAATTATCCACAAGCAAATATTGAGTGTACTTGTAATTAAGCCCAGTTTTATAATACTCTGGGTTCTAGACGATTTCATTAGTCTATGTTTTATCATGGGGTCGTTGTTGA
This sequence comes from Apyrrothrix (Melanopyge) sp. n. Burns01, assembly GCA_018237605.1. Taxonomy (NCBI): domain Eukaryota; kingdom Metazoa; phylum Arthropoda; class Insecta; order Lepidoptera; family Hesperiidae; genus Apyrrothrix; species Apyrrothrix (Melanopyge) sp. n. Burns01. Next base: position 5,353 of record DVPD01000801.1, read on the forward strand.
AGTCTACATTGCCGTATAGAAGCATAGGTATGTATATATATATATACACAGTTCAAATTCTATCTATGCACATCCTAACGCCAGGTCCCTCACGAGTTAGGCAGAGAGCACGGAGTGCCAAACAACCCCAAATGCTCGCGTGTTTATAAACATTTTAATATATTTTTGTTTTTTAGAAACCTGTAATTTAATATACAACAGGCACTCTTAAATGGTGCTGCGCACAATGAAATATAAAAAAAATGTCGTCACCCTACTTATTCGGATATGTTGACCATTAGGAAAAAAAATACGCCTACGCTGAGATAATTCACGCGGACTGTATGAGATGGTATCACCTGACCTTAACCACAAATGGGCAAAGAACAATAAAGCGACAAGTTGGGTTACTGCAACCGGGAATGGAAGCCGGTGGGCGAAACAGGTTTCCTTTGTTTGCGAAGATAGTTGAAAATCGCGCAAAAACAGGTTAAAGTATTACACGAAACTAGCACAGTCTATCTCAGTTCAGTTAAAAATTAAGTCGAAATATTTAAAATGTTAGAATGGATTTGAATGCCTTTGTAATAATATTGAGAAAGAAATAGTTGTCTACGGTCTAATGTCACTTAACGTCCATCGTAGTCCAAGGTACCATAGACAAACGTTGAAAATGGATTTCTGTTCTATATTTCAGTAATTTATGGTATAAAATTAAATATACGTAATCCTTCGTACATAAACACTCAAATCCAAAAGTGAACTCTTACAAGGTTTAATAAACTGTTGATTGGCCCAGTGGTCACACAGCTTGACAGCTGGTCTGGCGGTCGTAGGTTCGATTCAGAGCCTGGACAAATTCGCCACTCTAACCTTTAGCCACGCCACTTTAAGCAATAGGCCGAAACACCTAGAATATTTTTCATTTTGTGTTTAATAATCTTGTGCGATGCGGTAATAAGGAATATTATCTAACAGGTCGATATAATTCAATTCACGTTCAATACTTTAAATTTAATGGCGTGAATATTTAGCTAATTTGGAAACGGCTTTGCATCAGTAAAATTAACCAGCTCCTATAAAGCACCGTGCAATCCATTAAACCAATCACACGCAATACTGCGACAGATGATTGTGACACCAGCAAATAAAAACATATTAGGGTAGATAGAAAAACTCTCTAAAGTGCAATCAATGTCCCATTGATTGTTGCTTAGGTATTTTGAAATACATGACAATTCATTTCTCACATAGATGACATATTGAAAACCTTAAAAAATTAAGTTAAAGGTATTTTGTAATAGTTAATACAACGTGTGATAGTGTGCAAGTTCATGTATAATATAATGTATACCATTATAGATTCGTCACATTCGCGGATAGTGCATAAGAATTTTACTTTAAGTAATTAACGATAGATTTCCACAAAGTATTTGAATTCCCTAAAAGTAGCTCGGAGTCTGGATGTGTGCTCGGTGTATGGTAATAGGATCACCGTCTATTCCAAGTAATATACAACATAACAGGTGACACGTGTCCTTCTTGCACTCCTCTGTCCACCACTGCTTCGGGAAAATACAGACGTGACATAATTTTATTGTATGCTGGTAACTTGAACATGCAGTGCAGTTTTCTCCCTTTTAAATAAGAAACGGACCAATACATGAACAACAGCAACATCTCTATTTATCATACACAACAATTAATAAAGCAAATAAGTGGACAAAAAAGAAATTTCAAAGTAGACAGAAGGCAGTCTCACCGGTTAATAGCATATCCGTAAGACAACCTTCAGCCATACGACAAGAATAAAAGCATAGATAGACAAACAGAGAAGGGTGGGTGTGAACCGGAAATTATAACCCTCTATACGTGTACAGAATAATAGTATACCTCACCTGACCTCGGACATTTCGATTGATGATAAGCACATACTATTTAAAGTTACTCTGTAGAGAAGTCCAGAAAGATATAAGTATAGACGCGATGAAACATACAGCGTTAACATGAATATTACAAATCATATATTCAAAAGAATGATAAAAAGGAATGAACAACATACAGAAGATAGTAGAAACACATATAAATCGGTTACCCATCAATTACTCGAAGGTACAGGAGAGAGAGAGAGGAAGGTACTACGAAGGTACAGGAGAATTAAAACAGACGGAAAACGATGAAATAAGTGTGCAAGTGGACCTGAATCAATTTAAGCGTTACATTGGAAGTGTAAAATCGATTAAGACCAATAGCACGCAACGGTGTACAACGATACCATATTGAATAGCCGTGGACGTTACGGTTCAAACGAGAACATACCGTTCGTTAGATACGAAACTAGCGCTATGAACACTGATATCAACACTTTGGCCATCGTAATAAACAACGTGGTAATCAATTCAACAAGCAAAGGCTAGATTTCTTTCTCAAGAGCTGTAATGAATTTATCAGTAGTGGTATGAAGCTCGTAGTTCGAACGCAACAGTTCGAGGTGCGGTTTAACAAGGCGAGTGAAATTTTAAAAGCGACTCGAATCTTAGAGGTCTCGTAAATATGATAGACGCTAAATTAACCGAATAAAGCGAAGTAGGATAAACACGATGTTTTGATTATTACACGTTTATTTTATTTTTCATTAACAAAGACATCAAATATCAAGACATATTTTTGAATACTAGTTAAAGACCTAGCTTTTTATTCACTCTTTTAGGATGACCTTACATTTTCGTAAGATAACTCTTAATGAATATAGGCACTGTGCCTTAATCCAAACTTGAGAATGCTCATTAACAGTGGAATTTCTTTTGTTATAATACCTACGAAAAAAGCATATTAGGCACGGTGAGATTCTTTCCGTTAGGCTTTTGAATGGCTCTCCTGTACCTATACTTATGGAATACGTGAAGCCGAACAAAGCGAACATTTGTAAGCGTATGCAAGTAAAATAAAATTTCCAATTTGAATTCCAACACTCTTCATAGTAAATGTAAATTTTCCCTTGAGCTCAATAGGCTTTTGTACCAAACACATTGTATGAAGACCCTTTTCATATAATGCCGTTGTTTCCTCGGAGCGAAACTCATTTATGGCAGAATAGAACTCTCAACTCAGATTCATCATAACTATTATACATCTCGTTTTATATGTAACGTCAGCAGCTACACTTACCTTAGATGACAGATCAGCAATGATCTCGTTCTTCTCATCTATTTGTCTCTCTCGCTCCAATGCACGACGAGCGTGAGCAGCAATGGAGTCCCGGACCCGGGAACCTTCAAGGGTTGCATATGCTGCGACGGCATCAGCACACGCCGCTGCCAAAGCACCACGACGGAGAGTCTCCCCTTCTTCCCCGTCGAGGGATGTCAGGGACAGATCGGAATGAAGGCCTGGAAAACAATATAGCGGTTACGATTTTAAACATATAAATCAATGATATTTGTTTTACAATTATTTATGCATTTTAAGTCGGTAAAAAAAAATCAAGTTGCTTCCTTATTGCTCTAAAGATCGACCTTGACAATCATAACGTACTTAGCTACCGCTTTTACCAATAATTAACAAAATTACTATTAAACAGTTCGTGAGTTTTACATATATGGTTAAGTTATATACCGTTATACTCTAGTATGATTTACTCGAGTTAGCACGTTTAAATAGCTCTCATTGCGATCAGAGGAGGCTCATGAAGGAGGACCTCGAACAAATTCAGAAATAGTAGAGTTATTAAAAAAAACTACACGTAAATTAAGTTGTAATTTAATCAATTTACGATCTATAATAATTGCCTTTTTTACATCACCACGTATGTACTAAAATAAATATGACATAATAAAGTAATGATAATAATATACATTAAAAAGAAATAAATTAACGACAATAACGTTTAGCGGTTTATGTTTGATGACATCATCTTGCAACAAGTGTGCGAGACAATCCATAAATACCCGTCATTGACATGCAATATTTATGATATCTATGATGTGAGAATATAGAATATCCAGTTACAATATCATCAATTTGCTGTAACTTGTTCCCCCTATCGCCTTGACATTGTTAGAAAAAATTGAGCACAGTGAAAAATTCCAATAAAAATAGCACTCGTAGTGATTTATTCACCGCTTTTGTTCTATCTCAAATCACCATCATGAATACAACTTGACCTTCCTAATATTACCAGTTTAACCTCTGTAGTAATGAAAGACAACGCTACATATGCACACAGTTATTGTGTTCAAAAACTTTTTAAGCTCACTCACGATCTCGTTACTTGGAGTGCACGAAATAACCAAATTCTCATAATGACGTGGTAATTATGTCGGCATAGAGGCAGCATCGCCACAGTTCCCTTGTAGGTATTCAGTTACTAATGCGAAGGGCTGTGTCAATTAACTTTAGTAAGTATTTTTCTCATTTAGAGGAAATAGATTAATGTAATTAGGAGCCATAAACTAACCTTGTTGACAGTAAGTATAAAACAATTAAGGCGAAATATTACATAAAATTAGTTTTTTTTAACGTTTAATTTTGGTTTAGAACAGCAAGGGCTTATCTATATTAATATAAATAGGTAATGAAACTATAAATGCTCTTGATAAGTGGAAGATATTGTGTAATAATTAGACAAAATATATAAGAATAATATAAGACAAAAGTTTAATTAAGTGGTCCTAATATATTGCCTTGTGGAATTACAATGAACCTCCACACACTGTTTATTGTATAAATTGATTTATTTTAAGAACTACCCTGTCAACCCTACCGTTCATAGGATGTGCGCTTGACTCTTCTATAACGAAATTGACGGCAAGTAACATCCTGCAGCCAAAAGAGAAGGGAGGCGAAATCAAAGGCTTACCTTGGTTCCACTGTCATTACATATTGTCGACGCTCTTTCATTTGAGTTTATTGTTGTGTCATAATCTGCGCAATTTACTTTTATTTCTGTGGCTTAACAAACAATACCAGGATGAGAAAACATTTTAATTTTTAATACAATTGTAGATAACAATTTCATTTGTTTAATAAATAAATAC
>DVPD01000802.1:0-10365 GCA_018237605.1 Apyrrothrix (Melanopyge) sp. n. Burns01
ATTTTGAAAATAGTATAATTGTGCATGAGCGCATTTTAACGAAAAATTGCATTGCACCTAATAATGACGTATATATATATATGATAATATAATGTGTATATATAGTATATATATATAAAAGAACAAAATCAACAAGAATTTAAGTACAATTTAAATAAAAATGTTTGACAATTATTTTAACACAAAATTCATGTGTTGCGTTCGATTGAAAAACACTCGATTTAGTTACAAAATAGGAACATTACAAAACATCTTGGTTGAATTGAACAGTGTAAGAGCCAAGCATGCTTCATTCTTTAATATTCTATTGTATTACCATGTACTATTACAAATATCATAAGTAGGCTATGATATCATAAGACCCACAATTAGTTACAAGCAATGTATATGTAAAAATGATGAGAATCAGTTGTTTGTTTCATTGTATATACACTAATTGTAACATAATACTGGCCTCATGATACATAATTATGAGCAAAAGGGTCCTCGAGAACTGTTTATATAATAATTATCATGATAATATCAGTACCCCTAACAAAATAATTGAACAATAATCAATAAAGGAAAGCCTATGTGGCAAGTAATGGGCCTTAACATTTAGAGACTCAAGAGACCTCATACAACTAAAGTAGGCCTACACTACTCTACTGACACACTTCTTATTTGCTACATGTTGTTGATTACACATTAATACAACCTTATTTGTTAACACAATTGCCTACAGTCTATCCAAGTGTATAACATATTAGTCTACAATGTAACAATAAAGACAATAATACCACAATAATGATAGTAAAAAGCTAGGTTATAGCAAATTAATCGAGAAACAGACTTAGTCTTTTTTCACCCTGTTTTTTTGACAATGGACACTTGACTCTTTTGTATATTAAAGAAAATTATCTTTTCATAGTGAACACGGCCTGGAGCATTTGTCGGCGGGGGACATATGAAATGAGATTTCTCTTAGTGTATAATTTGAGGACACAAAAATTTAAAATGATTTTGTCATACATATAATTTAGTAACAATGACTATTATAACTAAAATATATAATAAATAACGGACATATTACTTGTATGGAAAATAGAAATATATCTTTTAAATAATACAAAAGAGTCAAGTTAAAAACCTATTACTGAAGTAACCATTATTGAAGTTTAGTTAAGAAATTCCATTTAATAGTAAACAGAATTAATAATAAAAGCCACACATGAGAATTTGGTTAACCAGTTTGTTTATGGTTAAACAGAGACATAAAATAAGTACTTTCTAAATCTCAAATTCCTTGTGTTTCCTTCTGTATTATGGTGACTTCACTAAAAGGTTCCAATCATCCAGAAATCCCTAATAAATACGAATTTTTAAGTCCAGAAATGTGACTGAGGAATGAACACAAACATTAATAACGGCACTTTGGGTATTAAAGCAGATCTATGAGCACCTTTGAGATTAATTTACAATAATAATAATAAAATATCAATGGTCTGTCGCTTTTCAAAAAAAAAGTGACTGAAAAAATAGTATAACAACCATGTATAGATGAGATCTGGTTTCTTTTTGTTGGAGATAACAGTATAATAGCAAAACAAAATCATGTAAAAGCATTTGAAAATAGTCATTTTTGAACAGTATAAAAAATAAATGTCAAAGGACAGAATAAACAAGAGTTGTCAAGGTTGAACTAGGAAACAGATGGAAGATTTAACAACAATTCAAAAAAGTTCAATTGTAAATTAGTAAAGGATTGTAAGATTATATGTAATTATTAAATAAGAGATTCTAAAAATGTGACAGGCAATGTATCAGGACCCAAAAACAAACAAAAATAGTGTTAATTGAGAAACAAAGTCCATGGGAAAATAAGGTAGAATAGTAGTGCATATGATATGATTATATAATGCATGCCTTTAATCTACTATTTCATTGAGCTTTTCCCTTCGTGCAATATGCTCTGCTTCCATACAATGGGCCATTAGGATAGACTCACCAACAATGACACTTTCGAAGCACAGCGAGCATGCGTACAGGGCATCACCGAAGCAAACGATCTTGTTATCATCTCTATACATTGTCATCGAGTTGAGTATGGTACTTGGTTGGATTTCCTTACCGGCCGACATACATTTTTTTATATATGCTGTCTTGTACAGGAAATGTATCTTTTCGCAATGAGTTGGACTCAGGATGTGCTTCAAAAGAGAATTTTCTTCTGTCTCGATACTTTTGCAAGCGGAGCAGTGGAATATTATGACATTCTTGGACTCCAATTCTTGGGAGGATGGAGTGCATTTTAACTGAATACTGTGAACTTGTACATAGAATGTAATCCGTTCAATGGCAGCTTTCTGAAGAACTGCACTGAACAAGCTGGTATCCTCAAAGCTATTGTAGCTAACGATCTGGTCCAAGGACTCGGAGTAAGCGCTGAGAGTGGAAGAGTCCAGACTAAAGTTGCCAATGGAGGAAGTGATCAATGACAATGATCTCTCAGATTTGTTTGTAGCTGCAGAATCAGTTTGTGGCGATGTTGAATGCTGGCACTGACAGTTGCAATTACATTTGGACAAAGTGGATTCTTCTGAATCACTTAGCAGCATTGTAATATTGTTTCCAGAAACACTAGTATCATCAGTCTCTGGTTCAAGTGAAAACAAATTGATCATGGCTTCTCTGAGATCAGGGAAATCGAAATACTTAATCTTCTTTCTCGGTGTGATTTTAACTCGTTTTTGACAAGCTCGGTGACCTTTGTTGATGTCAAAGGTCATGCCATGGCGTTGTTGAGCCAAGTGGTGCTTCTTATCATTATTTTCTGAATCCGCAGGATAGTTTTGGAGGTGCTCTTGAACAAAGTAATCTATTGTATGCTTAATTGCTTGTAACTGATTCTTAACCTTGTTTTTGATTTCATTGTCTTCTTTCTCCATGATAATATTCCAGGAGCCAGCTGGACTGGGCCCTCTGGAAACATTATCCATGTATGTCACTTCACCAAGATTTTTTGGAATATTTGCAACATCAGTGTCAGCAAGAGCAGTAATAACAGACCGAGAGTTGAAAACCTTTGAGAACTCAATATGAAATTCAAAGTCGTTCAGCAGTTTCTTCAAAACACATTGAATTTTTTCAAGTTTTGTCTGGTAATCATGGAGGAGTCTCATTCGCTCTTCTTCATTTTTATCTATTTCAACATCACCGAAAGATTCAGGAGTTACAGATGGAGCTTTCATATGATCCTCATTGCTGGACTGTGTATCATTTGAGGCAACTTTTCGGCACATTTTTATTTCAGACTTGCTCGACTCTGCTGAAACGTCAGACTCTGATTGATCTGACAGTGATTCAATATCATAACTCTCTTCTTCAAAGACAGAGTTATTGTCGTCAGACTGAGAATCGTTGATTTCAAATGATTTGCTGAAATCGAAACCTTTGAAGCGGTTGCTAAATACATCAGAACTTTGGCATTCTAATAGAACATGTTTCGGAGTGTTCTCTACGTTGAAATCTTCATTGTTGGAGCTGTGGATAGGCTCTGTCATGGATCTGGTAGCTTTGTTAATGTCTAGTCTTAATTTTTTTGACTTTCGACGCCGTGAATTTGAGTTGTTACTCATTAAAAGATCAGTGTCTGATAAAGAGCCCTTTTTGGCAGCGTAGTTTTTCACGGACTCTGGTAAGAGGATACACTGGCGTGATGTAGAATCTGGTTGTTCACAATTTACTATAATAGAATCATTTGCAACTATGGTATGTCTTCTCGGTTTCATTTGCTCCTCGGTGTCCTGGTCGTCGGGTTTCCTAAAGTAGTTGATGTTCGAGATGATTTTCCGAAGCGAGAATGCCATTTTATCAACTTCACATACGATCTTATCAACTGTTGCGTACAGCGAACAAAGGAATGAAAAAAAATACACTTGACTATCACTTTATAACACTGGTGCCATGAACATCGAACAGATTTTTGATTTCACTAGTTTCATGTATCTAAAATGTTACTTTAATTCGATCCACCCTCATATTGGCGTTTTATTTAAAAGTTGATTGCAACAAGAACAAAGACTTGTAAAAGTCAAATTGACAACATTCGTATTCAATACCTACATGTTTTATCTGAAATAAAACAAACCAATTGGAAAGGCATCGCTGGAAACAGAACACTTAAATATGTACATACGTAAGACATGCCTTCTTTATTTTGTAGCATTATATTGTAAAGACATTGTTGCCGCAAACTAAGCTTCCCAATATGATATCAGTAAATTATGAATATCAATAAATTGTTTAAATTTATATTAAAGTATTTTAAACAGAATTCTACATTATTCACATTATTATTTGAAGTTTAAAATGTATAAGGGATACCAGAAATACATGCCAATAATTATTAATCTGTCCGTATGTAATTGCGCTTAAAGATATTATTATAATATCTCTATGAGGCTACGACTACGACAGCTGAGGTAGATGACATGTGCAACTGCCAGCCTGCTACAAGACAATAATGTGTGTTTGATTACATTACCTTACAACAAAATAAAAATACTTTATATTAACAAAAACATAATAGGCGTAATTATCTTGACATTGTGATTATAATCACATTATTTCATACTTACTTTAGTACTTTCATAAACTGTCAAAGTGATTTCCCACTGAATATATTGTTTTAAACAAGGTTTGTAGTGGAAATATCTTGAATGAGAATGGATTTATAAATATAACAGTGAAATATCACAACCTCCTGTTAGATTGATAACAAAACCTAGAAAAATTATGTTAAATTGGTATGACGACGTGTTATATGATTTCCTTTTAGTTCTCCGGCATAGCTTACAAAAATTCAATAGTACTTTACACGGGATTCGAACCCAGGTCCTTTGTATCTGCAGTCGCGCCAGCAACCCATCGACCAATGAGACTATCATATTATGTCGTAAATCGTAGAAAAAGACGTGAACATATAATTATTTCTTGTTGTGTATAAACAAAACAACACAAAATTACTCTGTAATATTTAAGAAGGTATTGATATTAGTAAAATTGTAATATTCTAAGAGAAATGAATAATTCCTTTTTTGACACATACACATTCCGTGTCATAGGCTTACAGCTCAATCATCTATAAATATATGTAGTCATAATATTTTGCCTTGGAACTTATTCCATTTTAGTGCAAATATACTTAAAATTCTATTGATAAATCTGTGTTCTCAGGTCCTGATAGCACTTAAATATATATTGTGTTACTATTTAATTTTACTGCAATTATAATTTATAGGGGCTTGAAGTCTTGATTAATGCCCAGTGTATGCAATAGACTCACCATATTGGGACATAAATGTAACTGGTGAAATGTGGGAGTGTACTACACTCTTTTGCCTACTTTCTCTTTGGGGGTTACAGGCATTATGTTACATTTACTTAAACATAATGCTTCATTTAAATATTTTTACTGTTTAATTGTTACATGTCCAATTTTATTAATGCAATTTACCCACAATTGCTTCCGTAGACATTTTCTAATCTTGTCTTGAAAATTTAAGTCTTGGTTGCCTATAATTAGAAAGGCATCTGATTCTGTCCAATTTTTTAATATTCATTGTTTAGTGTGATATGAATTTTCTGTTGGTGATCCCTAAAATGAAAAAATTGTATAAAAATCAAATTATTTATTATACGTATGTAACATCACGCCTGTAATCCCAAAAGAGATAGGCAGAGGAGTGTAGTACACTTTCATGTTTTCTTTCATTCACTATTGAATAGGTGGTGAGTCTATTGCTATACACCGAGCACATGAGGGGGTTAAGGCCATAGTCTACCGCGCTACTCAAGTGCGGGTTGGCAGACTTCACATACCTTAGAAAACATTGTTTTTGAACTCTAAGGTGTGCAGGTGTGTTCTTAAACTTAAAACGCACATTTTGTAAAGAGGTGCACGCCATTGATTTGAACCCGGCCTCCCGGAGTGAGAGCCTGAATTTCATACCAATAGGCTATCACTGCTTTCATTATTCATTTATTCATTCATCTTTAGGGAAAAATACCACATACGTTACAGTAGCATCGCGAGATCGTAAAAAGCTTTATCTTCGTGTGAACAGCCAGTAAGCTTTAACAAAACATTTGTACATTACTGTGTAATATGACACATAAACATGACGTCAAGTACTCGTGAGTACAGTAAGAAGTTTCAAAGAGTCCTTATTGCGTGCTTACGATTTCCCCAACCCTAATGGGCCAGCGCGATTTCGCTGACAAATAAATATGTACCGCCCTTCCCGCCAAGAGTAATTGTAAGTGTGGGGCCACCGAAGCAACGAAGCGTCTCAGTTGTTCAATATTGAATATGACGAGAGTTCTAAATGCAGTCCCTATTTAGTTATATTATAGATCCTTAATAGATCTTCTTGTTTCAGCTAATCTAAATTAAATCTCTATTTTAAAAATAGGCAATAAATAACCATTAAGGCATTTCGTTCATACACTGCTGCGATAGCGAATGAATTGTAATTACCTTTTAATTAAATTTTGTAACTAATTTCAAACATTAATACTTGATTAATTAATATCTTAATTGTTTTGAGTCACTGTTAAGTTTAGTTAAGTTTTAAGACTGTTTATATTTGCAGTTAAAGTAAAAGTGAAAGTTTCAAGTGTACAAATACATATCAAATACAAGGTACAAGAAAATTTCTCAGAGAAACGTAGAAAAGTCGTCTCACTAATAGGTAGATATACGCGGCAAATAGCGGAAGTAGGATCCGCTTTTTAACCACATTTCATGACCCAACATTGAGGGTTCACTGGCATGCAACACGATAAAGCACCAGTTAACATAAAAGGAATAGAAATTTCTTGAGCAATAAAAAGAAACGCCCAGAGCTGTGCGTGACCACGACGAAGCCCATGAAAATTCATATTTATTTTCGTTTCACAAAGTTAAACACGACAAGCAGCCTTCCAAATTACACGAGATTTTATTTAGAAGCCTTAAAAGGTATCTTTTTCCCGAGTTTCTTATTTGGTACTACGTTTATATACAGCACGAACATTCAAGGTTTTTTTGCAGATCCTTATCATATTTTCTATCTTACAGTAACGTTGCTAATAATTGGAACACTGAGCGCAAACTTATTACATTTTGCGCGAACATGAAAGTTCATCATTTGACGGCAAGTTGTTCTTCTTAAAATAGCATCAACCAGCTATATCGACATTATTATAGCATAAAAACCCGCGTCATGATGAGATCGCACAGTAGACCTTCTCTGCCATGTAAACTTGAAACCTTACTTTAAGAGCTGAAATAGTCCTATTGTCTTGTATCTATGCAAATATATAAAGTACGATGTTTCTTCCCTATGTGTTCCCTAAATACTGGATGGAAGTTTAGTGTGATGTTGTTGACATTTGTTGTATTTTTTGTCTGTGTTTATAATAAATAATGATAGATAGAATGATAAAATTAAATGCTTCAGACTACCCCTTAAATACTCCAATAACGAGTATTTTTTCATGAAAGCAAAAAAATCGCAGTCGAGATGACGTCATTATGTCGCACACGCGGCTTGACACAGCTGTATGAAAGGTGGTTTGTGTGAAGGATGGAGAGGTCACACATTCAATACTCAAATCGGAATTATAACCGAGAAAATATTTTCACATATTTCTATTTAATTGACTAAAATTTGAAAAAAAAAATATGTACTCGACTGTTCGAAAAGTACACGTGAGCTGAGTCACACAGGTCACCCACTTACGTATAAGTCATAACAAAGTATATTGTAAATATAATAATAAAAATAGAATAATAAAAAAAAAATATTATAAACCACTGAAAAACCCTAAATGTTTGACAAAATATTAAGAACCACCAATGCACGTTTTGAATACAAATAGAGGTTGTCGGCTAACAAACATACGTGTAACTAAATTAAGGTAGAATTCACCTTGACATAATTCTATCCATATGTTAGTTGCTTGGTATTTATGAAAGGGTTGTTTGCTGATTCACGATTTGATTAACCACGGGTCAGGTACAGTTAAGGTCGTTATAACAGAATGCGTCTTCCGGTAGCGGGGAGTAAATGAACATGTTTGTGACTGAAGACACGCAAAGAGAACTTTTGTTTGAGTTAAATAAAAGTTTCCTTACATGGCTGTGGAAAATTCTCATTTAATTCGGTGTACTCTATTTTATTGCATTATTGTAACACCTCTGTATATTTAGGTGGAATGGCGTTCGGTGCTCTTTGCTTACGGCTTAAGAATGGCATGACGATATTAATAAAATAAATCTAGGTAATAGGTTTTTTTTTTTTATTTTGCTATAGGCTCGCGTTTGACTGCTACCCCACCTGATGGAAAGCGGGATGCAGCCTAGGATGTAGCACGCTTGCCTAGAAAGTGCCTTTTCACTTTTGTCTGGAATAAATCCAGGTTGTATGAATCGGGAAAAATAGATCCCGGCAGGGGGAATTATACTCTTTCGCAGTCTGTAGCGGAAACCTTGAAAGTTGACCGTCGTACCTTACCAACATGAGTTTTAGTGGTTTATAAACGAAGTATATACGATGAATAACACTAGCTAGATATCTCGAAGGGTATTGTAGGTATCTAGAATATTGTGAGTATTTTATTTGCAAAACACAAAACCACTTCATCATTAGCAGACTTCAGACATTAAGTAGTGTAAACGTTTGCTGACAATAGAACACTAAGTGCTAAACTACTTTGATATATACTTTGTATGCGCTCAATACCATCATTATTTATATACGACAGTTTGTTTACTAGCGCGCCGAAGTTTACAGAACCACTTCAGTAATTAACTTAAGGTAATAGTTTTCAGAGCACAAAGTACTGTTGTATTAAACACGGGTCTCTGGTTGTTTCTGTTGTTAGCCTACTTATAATTTATGTTTACTATATAAATAACGTAAAGAAACATCAATGTAATCAACAACCTCCCTTTGTTTTAGACATTGTTCCTTAATCATAATGACTTTCGAGTCGGTGTTTATTTTGATAACCTGCTAATGTAATGTTATGAATAACTCAAAATACTTCAGGTTTTTTCATGTTCTAATAAGTCATTGTTAAGAAGCAACAAAAAAAACTCCAATTTGAACAATACGTAGACCTTCGTTCTTTACCAATAGCATCTGCAGTGCTTTATAAGTAATCTATATGCGATGAAGTACTTTAGCTAGATAACTAGGAATCGCAATTTTCAAATAAATATATATTAAGAATACTTGACTGTCTCCTTGGTCGAGTAGATGCCAGCGCCACTGTTAATCGAGAAATACTGGGATCAAATCCCAGTTCGGGTACTATTGGATTTTACTAACTGGAAATTTCTAGTGGTGGCTCGGAGTCTCGTTTTGAGCTCGGTGTATGGTAATAAACTCACTCCCTGTTCCATATGCGGCATAAACGTGAACGATGAAACGTGGGAGTGTACTCCTCAGCCTACCACTTCGGGAATTACAGGCGTGACGTTACATATTTTTTAAGTAAGCTTAATAAGTTACCTTTTGTTATTATAATAACATATTTCAGCGTTTCGAAGCACGAAATAAAGGCGGGAAAATTTCGTCGGTCCTAATTGTATAAGGTAATGTTAGATTTGACCGGCCATTGTGGTACAATTCAAGTGTCACTTCCCAACCCTCGCTAGTTTTCGCACAAAGAAAAGTTTCACTATTCCTTGCCTTACAAGGAAAACCTTGGTGTAGCTCAGGTCTCAGGTATTATTTTGAAAGCTTTTATATCGGTCACAGTACGCGTTGTATAACACAATATAATAATAATTTGTTTACCTGACTTCTTATCTATAACATATACCTTACGCGTTTAGCTTTACGAAAATTCGTTTACGAATATTCGTTTCAATTTATTTTATTTACTTATTTATTTCATCTTTATTGCTAATCTAAAACTGGGTTACAAAGGGCGTACTTAATGTCTAACGGTATTCTCAACCAATCAACCCACAGTGATGGTGAGAATAAGTGGTAGGCACAACAAAGTCGGTGGTAATTAAATATGAACTTATATGGAATATATATTCGTTACAAACTTAACATCACGCCTGTAATTCTCGAAGAGGTAGCTAGAGGAGCGGAGTAGACTTCCAAGTTTCACCGGTTACTTTTACGTCCCATTATGGAATAGGCGGTGAGTCTATTGCCATTGTGGTTATACAAAATATGTATAACGGAAGTTATTCACGGTATAACATTATAACGTATACTGCTTAAGTAAATAATAAAACGTAACATTACCCCCATATCTCCCTGAAAAGGTATGCAGAGAAGTGTAGAACACTCCCACGCTTTACCAGTTACATTTACG
>DVPD01000803.1:0-10360 GCA_018237605.1 Apyrrothrix (Melanopyge) sp. n. Burns01
AACTTCACTAATGTTCGTATTTGAAATTTTATAAATTACGATGGAATTTCGTATTTGAAATTTTATAAATTACGCTACTGGACCACTAGTATATAATATACTGTGCTTATATACAAAGTACTACAGACGGTAGCTGCTGTACTATAATATATATTGCGCGGTTATTATCTACGCAATAATGTCTTGCTATTTGTCATCATATGTATTGACGATGTAAGAAAGGGATATATATATTTACATTTGTGTGCGGTCATTTGAGTGTTGCTGTAGAAACATACTGTAATATGTATCCTTGTATAATATGTATTATAGCTCAATGTGTCACAACTTTTAATAATGTTTATAAATTGTAAAATTTGCACATTATACAATCAACGTCCATTTGCAGATGAGTAGTAAGTTGACAGGAGAAGATTGTGCATATATAGTTAAGAAATTACAAAGAGTTGCATCGTTTATCCAGCGGGTGGTGGCGCCACCCCATAGTGACGAACAAGCATCATTACACGCTTTGAAATTGTTTATAAGTAAGTACAATATCTTCTTATACATATGGATCTTGTAGTTTAAGACGATCCTATTAATTAATCTTGCAGATTAAATTGATGAGCCATGATAAACGAAATTGTAAAATATTTTTGAAATATGTATTATGTTTGTTACCAGTAAAGCACTATTGAGTATTATAGTATTTTTTCTCATTTTATCCAGCCTGATGGACCACTTGCATATTATTGTTTTTTTTGCTATTGAAGATTCCTTATTTAAATTTGTAGTGTATTAAATATTTTTCGTCTACAGCAATGGCAATAGAGATGTTGAGTCTATGGAAAGTGTTGTGCGAGCATCAGTTTCATGTTATTGCTGCCAGCCTACCGCCCGAGCAGCAAAGTGCTTTGCAAGCAGCCAGTTTCAGGTTAGAATAATGACACTAATTTAGTAAGGATTGACCTACTGTTAAAATAATGATACTATATCTTGGAACACCTTCTCACAAAGCCATCTGACCCCAAAGAGAGCTTATTTTCTGGTAACCAGAGGACTAAAATTATTTAGTTTACATTTAAATAATTATGTATTTACTTAGTTATCTATTTTACACTCAATTATTGAATTTATTGTTATAAATGGCCGGGCCAATTTTTCTAGTTTTAAGCTTAGTTCCATAAATAAATTTATCACAATTTTACAGAGAACTATTGGTAGGTGGCCAAGAAGTGGCATGTCTGTTGCTCGGGTCGCTTGTGGCGGGCTACCTGCGCGATAACGCTTCAGTTGATGGCATATCACAAAAACTGAGACAACTGTGTCCTACGCTCTACAGACAAGAGGACGCTACCTGCTCAAAGGTATTTGATGGTATTATCGACTCATTTCTTCTGAGCGCAAGTGTCATGCTGCTATCTTTTCATATGACAGCATTGTCTCCTACCGATCTGTTTAATAAATGGTGAATGTTAATCATGAATCGCCAGGATAAGACTAACTAACAAGACTGACTGACAAGACTGAATGACAAGACTGAATGACAAGATTGACTGACAAGACTGACTGACCAGACTGACTGACCAGACTGACTGACCAGACTGACTGACCAGACTGAGTGACTGGACAATTCATTGATTATTCTATTAAGTTCAGTACTCGATTGTAACACCAAGTTGAGCCATTTTGTTAAATTAGATATTACTAAACAATTTTTCATGATACAACCCTGTCAAAAATAATAAAAAACGGTTTTCACTTGATGTATGTTCACTGTAAATGACTGAAGTTCTATTCAAAGAATAATTGCTTCATATTTGAGCTTAACCACTTCTGGAATAAGAATACAAAAGACTAACCTAAGTTATTTTGCACTTTCGACAAACTGTGCAAATGAATTATTTAATCAAAGATTAATTTTTAGGCCAACGAGCTTCTTATATTCGCAAAGCAACAAAAGAACCCAGCAGAACGTGACGAAATGCTACAACATGCTTTGAAACTTTGCAAAGTAAGTTATATAACTAAATATGGCACTAAATTGTATTGTAAAGCATTGGCAAAAAATGAGTAAGTAAAACTGTTTTTGTTCATGAAGTCTGCTTTGTGATTGTGTGAGAATACAATCTAAATAATGAACCTTGTTATGAAATTTTAATTATCTTTAACATTGAAATAATTTTATTAATATGTACATTTTATACAATTCTTTATGATTTTTGGGTTGGAACTTGATATTGATTCACTTAGTTGAGTTCTTGAGACAAACAAAACCACAAAGAACGCAAAATCTTTAATCAAAGGTTTTAGAGAGCTAAGGAATGAACAGAAGCGTTCACGCCAGGTCCCTTATAAGGTAGGCATAGAGCATCAGGTAGCAAATATCCCTACCCTTACAGACCTGACGGAATGTACATACATACATAGTATTATTAATACTAAGCTGTATTAATAGATGTAATATTTGAGTGTGTCTATTAACGTATTGATATCTGTAATGTTCCAGGATGTGGCTCCCAACGTGAATCTGCCGCTAGTGTGCTCGAAGCTGCTGGCGGCCGGCTTCTACTCCGGCATCGTGGAGCTGTGCGCGACGTGCGCCAGCAAGCTGGACCCGCAGGCCAAGGCGCTGCACTACTACAAGAGCGACCAGCCCTCGCAGGACAGGGACGGCCATCTCGCCTACTATAGGAGGTTCAGCTTTTGCAATTGTTCACCGTAACCAGTTCGCAATATAAACATGGACTTTGCTTTCGAAACCTCCTTACATCAGGTAACGTCGTGCATTTTCTGGTGAGTGGTAATGGACCCCACGACCCCCGGCTCCAGAATCCCGTTCACTTACCACTACCCCAGCGGCGCAATTAAAAGCTTACTATAATTTAACCTCAATAGCACCAATAACACCATACCACACCATTTTTTCAGCACAGAGATAATTGTATAAAAAGTATGTACGAGGCAATTCGTACATTCTATTACGTCAACTATTTACGGGAGCCGCGTATATTGTATTCTAATTAAATATATTAACGTAAAAGCTGAACTCGGTACCACCGACAGGATCACGGGTGCTCACAAATCATTATTCTAGCTCACTATTAAATCAAGTTAAATCATATGCCCAAAAACACTTAATTCAACAAGGTCGTTCCATCAAAGAAGATCATGAGGATAGTGTACTGGTTACAAGGAGCCCAAAGATATGCGCTGTGGTTCCAGAATGGAGATATACCGCGAGGTGTGCGGCGCGCTGGAGCGGCTGTACGAGCGGGCCGACGACGGCGCGCACGGCGAGGCGGCCGCCGCGCCCGACGCTAACAATCTGGTACTTATTATTATATGACTACACCATCATTGGACAAATATCTCTATCGTTCCAGACCTAACTTCATAGTAATTATAACAAAATTCATGTAAAGAGTGAGAGATAGCCCTATATAATATCTGGTTGATAGAGGTTGTTGGTAGAGTCGATAGAGGTTGCTAAAGTTGAGAGAGATAGACGGAAAACTTAAAAATACATTCTAATGATTAATTACAAGTGATCGATAGCATGCGTGACGATTATTGTTGAGCTTTGTGTTCGCACTGCTTTAAAATGTGGACAAGTAATTTTAATTGTGAACGCTGTAAAGATGTATATGTTGGTAGCTATTACAATTTAAATGATAAAATAGCTTCTTAACATTGACTGCAAAAAATTATATAAAAAAATTAAAACTTAATTATGTACGTTTTTTTGTAACGTAACTTACGTAACAGCGAATATGAGATGTTTATTTTTTTATAGGGAAGAAAATTAGTATGGGAATGTTTGTCCCGCGACGACGAACTCTTACATGTTGCGGTCTACGAGTGGCTCGTATCCAAGAATCTTGGTTCAGGTATATTTGTTTTTGTAATATAAATTTATCAACAGCATCGAGCTACAATAGGTTTGTTTCATGTACTTCTAATTAATGATATACTATAAATTTGATCATCTAAATATAATAACAATAATGAAGGACAAAATGTTAATATTTTGGCCTTTATTGTTTATAGATTTTAATTCTATTAATAGTTACTTATGAGTTTTAATTATTCATGAACACGTTTAAGCCGAAAATGTATAGTAAACGGTAAATAATTATGTGGCAGAGCTGCTGTCGCTGGGCGCGGCGCCGCCCGCGTCGCTGCGCGCCTACCTGCGCGCAGCCGCGCGCGCCGCGCCTGCGCCCGCCGCGTTGCTGCTGCTGGACCTGCTGTGGAAGGTGCTGGAGCGCTGCGGCGACCACCTGGCCGCCGCCGACGTGCTCGAGGGGCTCGCCACCCGGCCCGGGTCAGTCGACGCTCGTGTTCGAGAGCCTGCCTCCAGATTATACATTTTATTTTCTTAACTAGGACTGTTTGTATTACGAATGAAAAATTGAACTAACAATAAAAATAACCTGCGAAATTATGCAATCGCATTCTTTCAAAACTGAGACGATTGCTTTCTTACAATAATCATGCACAGAAATGTATAAGGGTTTCATGGTTTAACTAGGTCCATTGTATTGTTTGTCAGTGTAGCTATTACATCTTCTTTTTAAATGAACAAAGCGTCAGTGACACCTTCAAAAGGAACTCCATTCCGCTTGTATTACTCGATTCTAACAAAAGCGAATGGTGCGCCACGGCCAGGACGGGCGCAACGCTTGCGCAGCGCACGGCGTGGCTGTGCGCCGGCGTGGTGTGCGTGCGCGGCGCGGGCGGCGGCGGCGCGCGCGGCGGCGAGTTGCTGCGGCGCCTGGAGGAGGCGGGCGAGGTGGCGCGCGTGCAGGCCGCCGTGCGCGCCGCCGCGCTGCAGCGCCGCCCGCCGCCGCCGCCGCACCTGTTGCGCCGCCTCGACGACGAGCTGCTCGAGGTCACGCAGGTACATGCGCTCGTGTATTACATCGTCGCGTCGTGTCCCTTATGGTGTTCAACAATCCTACATAAGCCAGTATCTGTCTCGGAGTTCGCGCGTACACTGTTGAAGGTTTCTTCCTCGACAACGAAAAAACAAAATAAAAGATACTCAGTATAGGCCGACAACCTATCCTTACAGTTTCGACGTGTTTCTTCTAATTTATTATTCTCTTCATACACGGTCATCGATTTCAAAAACATTTGATTCTTCCATCAGCCAGTATCATACCTATTTGGTCAAGATACGTGAGTCGTAGTCTTGCTCAGCACCCGCACATATCAACTTTCGCATTGTACATCTGCTTTGTCATTCTTTTATCTACCATTCTTTCTGCATGTTAAATCGTGCCTGCCTAGTATAAGAACAACCCTTCCTATCGCCTCCCATACAACAGGCTTAAAACATAAATCCTCATGTATATTATGTAGGTACAGCTAGGTAGTTCGTAATAAGCGTACGAATATTCTCTAAATACTTGTTTAAACAATAAGAAACTCAATTGCTCGTTACGAGAAAATATTTTATTATTTATTATAGAGATATATTTAGCGGCGCTTCAAAGTACAGAATCGATTTACGATTCAAAAATTTTTACGTTCCGAATTTATTTACGCAATTGTCACTTTTGGTGCATTTATGATTGTTCATTTTCACTATTTTAATTACTAGTCTACATTCTGGTCATATTTATAAATGTTGATTTTATCTGGCATAGTTATATGAAGAATATGCAGACCGCTACAACCTGTGGGAGTGCAAGCTCGCCATAGTGCAGTGCTCGGGCCACAATGACGCGCTGCTGGTGGAGAACATCTGGAGCAACATCCTGTCTGAAGCGGAAGCGGCAGCACGACCCTTGGCCACTCCCGATGAGCGTTTGGGATCCGTGCTCAGTAAACTGACCACGCTGGGCAGGGAGTATGTGAACACTGGCCATTGCTTCCCACTATGTGAGTCTAGTTAACAATTGTGATAATTTCATTAATGAAGCAGTGATTATCATCCTCAGCCTGTTTTAGTCAACTGCTGGATATAGGTATCCCCAAGGGGGGTTTTTTCAGTAATCCCCACACTAGGTAAGTGGTTTGGTTTGCAGCCTCCCAATCCACTTATTTAATGTTCAATTCTCGGCATGCACCTCCAACTATACAAGTATATGTGCTTTTTGAATATCAGGTATCCTTGGTATAAAAATATAAAGAGAAGCTAAAGAGAAATTTTATACATTTGAGACTTATATAGATTTCTCTAAGGCATCTGAAATCGACCCTTGCTTGTGCAATGTGGCAAACCGTGACCTTAAATCTCTTTATGAGAAAAGTCTTGTGAACAGTGAAGCAGTAAAGGGTACATTATAAATGAATAATTCATAATAAATAAATAATTATTAACAATACACAAATTAAAAAATATGGTCTACTGTAAATTTACTTTGTTAATTAAAGTTTTTTGTTTTCAATGCCCTTGTTGCACTTAGTATAACTGGGTTTTTCTAATTAGACATTTCCAGTAGTAACTCGAAATCTATATTTGCGTCCCGTGTATACCAATAGGCTCACAGCCTATTCCACAGGATGTATAACATAACTGGTCAAAAGTGAGAGTCACTCCTCTGTCTACCTCTTCGGGAATAAACAGGCTTGATATTGTTATGTCATAAAAGTTGTTATGAACAAAGTTATTGTGTCTTCAAATTTTTTACTTTCGACCTTTTGTTGTTTTGCCGTTTTAAAAAAGAATCCTTAAGAACTAAATGAACTGTCTTGTAACTAGTTTTTTAGTGCTAATAATAAATAATGTATTTCTTTATAGATTTTATTGTGCGTCAATTGGAAATCATGAGCTGCAAGTTACAGGCGGATCAGGGCTTGGTGTTCCGAGCTATATTAAATATTGGAGTCTCCTTAGAACAAGTTCTAGATATCTATATAAAGTGAGTATTAAATATATATATTTTTTATGATAAGGTTTTCCAATGCACCACATTTTACTTGTGTGTTGGTGTGGCTGGGCTGCTCTGTTATATAACGGTGTACCGTGCAGTATGTAATGAGCGAGCCCGCCAGGCTGGTGAGCGTGAACGAGCGCGTGTGGCTGGGCTGCGGCGACGAGGCGCACGTGTGCGCGGCGGCCGAGCGCCTGCTGCAGGCGGCGCGCGCCGAGCTGGCGCCGCTGGCGGCCGTGCCGCGCCGCCGCGCGCGCGCCCGCGCCAAGGACCTGCACGACGCCGCCGTCTCCGCGCTGCAGGTCTGCCACCTGCCCGCCCCATTGATGCTCAATGCCATCATCGACTATTATATATTTGCCCCTCTGTTGGACACGCGTCTCCTCTTTAATTATGGAGGGGTGAGGCTGTAGTCTGCCTCGCCGGTAGAGTGCCAGTCGGCAGACTTCATCCGTCTTAGAGAACACTCTAGCGTGTGCATGTATTCTTACGTTGCTCGATGACCGTTATCGAACTGGACTAACTAGCGCATTTTCTCAAATGTAAAAACCTTGCCCTCTCCATCTTCTCATCTCATGTTAGACCTTATATTATTTTTTAACTATACAGAACCTTGCTTTCAACTAATATTTTATAATATACATAAATCTAAACAACGCAATGAATATATACTATAACAAACTTTTATTGTACCCCGCAAAGAAATATATAATTGTGTTTATGTGGAATATGAGTGCTCAAGGGCTTTAATCTTGACGACTTCACCCTTAGTTCATTTATATATATATATTATCGGCAACTCTCGTATAATATATAATTTTGTCAGCTACTTATCCCTTTTATTTACCGAAAACCTGTTATTCAGTTTGCAACTGGTCATTAAGCATACCGCGCGTTACTCATTCCTCGTTTATTAATAATTTCGTCAATCCAGTGAGGAAGTATACATTTCGGTGGTAAATGTATCCTTTAAGCTAACTTACTCGGTTACAGTCAAACCTCATATTATGTAATCTGAAAAACATAATTTTATTTTTCTTTACAGTCTCGACCGGACACGTGGCAGCTTATCAACAAACTGAATATAGCGCAAGCGCATCTAGACCGGATGGACTAAAAAAATACCCATAGTTAAATTATAATTTATATTTGTTTCGATTTCACATTTGCAAAATTATTTCCTAATTTGGTTACATTGACATATTTTTTATAATATATTTTAAACAATTTGGTTTTATGAAATTGATAGTATATATTATTTCATTTTAAATTACATTTTCTCGTTGTAAAAGCAATATCAATAAAAACAGCAACCGAAAATACAGCTAAGTTATCATTCCCGAACGGCAGTGGTTGATTACTAAAATATACTTAACATTTTATTATTTACTATTAGAACAATAAAACTAAGCCTACGGAAATGTAATGTGATAAACATATAAACAATAGCGTTATCTCATCTGTTAACAAATTTGAGTAATTTTGTAATCATGTGCATGTATTGTGTAAAAGTTATTTTGTACATCGGAGAACATTGATTTCTATTTTTGTAAATAAATTATTATTCGTATTTGGTTATTTTACTTCGTCACCGCACCAGCCTCTATCGATCAACTAAACACTGGTTTTTCCCTGGGTGTTCTACAACATTGTCCATATTACTAATATATTGCAAATATAGATTGGAAAAAAAACTAATTTATTAGAAGTAGACAGTGGATTTTTTTTTTCAAATAACAATTCTTGATTGTCGTTCTTTATTTATAGCATGTGCGAGTTCCTAAGAGCTGTTCTTCAATTTCCAATTGTGATTCCTTTGATAATTTGACCAATTTTTTTTATTTCAAGAAGAGTACACTTATGGAGCGTGTACTGGTGTAGTAATTAAGTCTTAACGTTTGCCATTACATTTTTGAGTTTGCCATTACATCCAATGCATTTAAGTGAGAAAAATTAAGGTGAATCATCAAATGGATTGGTGTTTATCTGGTGCCCGCGGTGTTCGTCGTCTGGATAAGTATAAACGCTGGGGTGCCCTCCGCTTATCGTCGGTAGGCCTACTGTGTTCATTGGGGAAATAATAACGTTACTGTATTTATTCGGATCTTTCCCTGACGAATTTTTTCTTACGATAGTTGAGTACGATGGCATTGCCTTGGTGGGCACGTCTTTGATTCTCGACGCGGCCCGATACGTCCCGAACTCGTCGGGCGGCGGTGGCAACGAAAACCCGTCCGAGGTTTGAGTTATTTCTGACGTTTCGTCACTAATCTCCTTTGCTGCTTTGTGGCGCATTTTTCTCGGCATGGTATAAAATGTATTCATCTAAAACGAATTATACGAATGAATGCGTAGTCAATTGAAATCAGCGATTGATATATACTAAATAAAATAAATAAAGCCACTTACCGGCTTCGCCACATTATAGTTGGTTTCGGGAGGCAGATGCATGACCAAGTGATCACACAACACGTCCATTTCTCTCTTCCTGTTTATGTTTTGAAGTGAATGTACCCTGCAGCTGGCTGTGTGTCGCGGTGTCTCGCTACATTTGCTCACTTCGTGGTCCATGTTGTCGTGGGCGTAGCGCGCCGAATGAAACGAACTCGTTCTTCTGACGTCATAATTCTTCGCGGGATACTTGGCCATGGCCCGCCGGAACGACTCGGTGCGCCGGATGTTACATTCACTGCCGTCATCGCTATCATGGTATGTCTCGCAATTGGATTCTGAAATCGATTTATTATTATTATATTGTGAAGAATTTAACTAAGTTTTATTTTTGTAAATGCAATGCCATTAATAGACTATTTTCGTATGACAAGTTGGTCTCTTTTTTAAGACTGTGACGTCTGAACGGTTCGTAGAATTTTTCTGATAGAACTGTTTCTGTTAAATGCTAGCAACGGTATGGAACTACAAAAAATGAGTTGGATGGTGTTAAGGCTAGTTTTGCCACCCGACGTTCCAGGGGAGGGCAAGTTGACTATAGAGCATGTATAGACTATGGCACAGATGGAATACTAGGAACGAAACTATTGAATGCATACGGATTTCGGGTTTCGCGTGCGGGAATGATCAGTCAAGCAAGTCAAGTGAGTTCACTGAGATTGATTGCTTTGGATTTGGCATTTTTTTTAATTTTCAGGGAGTGGCAGCGAAATGTCCTTGGATGACGTCACAGCGGTACCTTCAGTGTTGTAGGCGCAGAGCGGTGGGTCGGCGCGGTCGTGCGGCAGGTCGGCGCGCTCGCCGCGCTCGTGCGCGCACAGCACCAGCCCGCACGCCGCCAGCGCCAGCAGCGCCACGCCGCCGCACAGCGACAGCGCCAGCGTCGTTATGTTCGTCACTGCGCTGATTGGCTCCTCCGCAGCTGGACACGCGAGTGGCTCAGTCACGTTATACCTACTTTACGACTCGGACTCCACCCGCATTTTTCTTCATTTGGGTGTGAAAAGTGTTTACTCAAAACAAAGGATTACGAGGGGTGATCA
>DVPD01000804.1:0-10356 GCA_018237605.1 Apyrrothrix (Melanopyge) sp. n. Burns01
GTAGGTGCGTGCTTTCGCTTGCAAAGCGACAACGCGTGAAATCTAACGCTAACGATGCATCCAGTGATAAGTTAAGGTTAAAATGAAACGCTTTTCGTACGTTTATCAAGGAATGAACAAAAAATGTGAAACGAAATATAATTAATGGCAAATTACAATCGTAACTTCGCAAATTTTGTGATTCGATATTATCAAGGACTGGCTATTATTAATGATATTCAATATGTTCTGCACGCATACGCATATGAACAAAAGAGACGAAAATCAACGAATACATGAACCGGTTTTGTATAACATTAGTATACCATTTTTCTTACGTCATTTTTCTTACGGGGTAGGCAGAGAGCATCAAGTGCCAAATATCTCTATATGTAGAAGCTGACCTATTTGATCGAGATAGGTAGATGAGCCTTGGTCTCCGTCAGCCATTGTACTCGTATATCTACTTAAATATTTGCATCAGCGTACTATTGTGGAAAAGTCTAATTCTCATTAGTATCAAGTATCATTAGAATCACAAAAGTTAAGTATCAAGATTATTGTAAACGCTTACACTTACATCTAAGACATTTCGAAACAGGTGTTATATAACTGACCTACACATAGTACGGAACGAACCGTGTCAACTGTTCCTTACCTTGGCCGCTCGCGTCTTTTATACGACTCATTTTAGTTTTCTCAAATATAAGTTATTTAAATAGGTTGTTGGAATGGAAACGTAATGATTGTATAATTATACACATTAGTTATAAATAAATAAGAGTTCCGGTCGCAAAACGCTAGTTGCTTTTAATTTTGCTGCTAAACAGCAGTCACTTTATTTTAGTGTTCTGGTTTAGAGGGCGTTGTACCAGGACAGGCTAATATGTGAGCAGTTCGCAGCTGGTCCTCAGGTGGAGTGACACAATCGTGACCGATGTCAAAGTGACATCGATGTCTATATGCTATTGTAATCAATTCCATCTGAGTTGCAATGAACAAACGACTCTATGTATCCTGCCCTGTCAATTAGATTTTTCGTAGAATAAAAAAAATCAGTCATAAAAGTTGATTTATTACTAGATTCCTATAAACCAAATTTGTCTTCGTTTCATTTTTCCGTTCTAGTTTTTGAAAATTCTTGATTTTAGACAAAAAGTCCCTTTCTAGTTTAGAATTCAGGAGCTATGTCTTGTATCCAAACCGTAGATATTTATAGATCAGTGCTGTTTATTAAATATCCTTTTAATAATGCAACTCATTATACCATTACAGTAACATCAGTACTTAAAGGTTGTGCCTTGAAAGTGTAAAATGAAATTTTACAATGGAGTTTAAACGCAAAATGTGCATCCGGCGAGAAACTTGACATAAACACGGTTTCGTCGTACAATAACTTCTACTTACTTACAGGCTCTGTAAAAGCCAACGCGATGTTGGACTAAGACTTTCAAGAAGAATTAAGTACAGTTCCCTCAAAGAAACTTTCTTTGTAATCTTTGGATCTTCATTAAGTATTAGTTGGTCAAGTCATATACGAGTAATAACATAATTATATAAATTGCACTTGTTTCCTCCCAGTAGTTTACGATTTAGAGTATACTCATTAAGTCACCAATGAGATTAATGATGTGCTTGACAGAAGAATTAAGTTTTGAAGACTTATTCATTAAGCGTACACAAATAAATAAGAACTTTATGTTACTACAATTTACAAGTGTAGTTCACCAGAGTCATTCTAATTCATTTGTTTTTATGAATCAAATAAATCCAGACTAATGAGCACGAGATAAATAATTAATTTCATAATAATAATCGAACCCAGTTAGTTTGTGTCCTATATTTTAAAATCAAACGTGAATTAAGGGAAATGAATCACTTGATAAGAGTTTATGATTCAGTTACATAATGTTAATATATATACTATCCATAAACAAGAACAGATGAATTATGCTACTTGCTTTACAAGCGCCAGATTTTTTCGCCGAGACGCGCTGTACTCGAACAAACCTTCCTACAGACCTACGCCGACTGGTGCGAACAATCATAATCAATTTTTAAAGTAAGTTATTTCCGATTTTATGCTATTATTAAGAAATTCAATTTGTAAATATCAACAGTTAAACTTTGAAATATTGATACAACCAACCATTATATTCCTACGTTGTACTATGGATAATTGTACAGTTATTTATGTTGTACTATGGATAATTGTACAGTTATTAGTTTTGTAACTAATTTGGATGCGCCAGATTAATTAGTTTTAGCTGTTTTCTTCAACCCGAAATTCAATTTTCGTTTTTAATTATTGGCCAATACCCACCTAAGGCCTTGATAGACATTTAGTGATAATATATAACCTGAATTGGATGTCAAAAATATATAATGTTGTGAAGTGTTTTTCATTTAAAAATATTATTTTCGCCCAAAAACATATTTATCGCCCAAAAACATATTGCACAAAGGATGCTTTTATGTTGTTTAATAGTTTATTTTCACATCAAAAACCTGTTTCCACAAACAAGTATATAGTTTAGCAACAATCTCTATAAAGCTCAGTGTAGTGCACACATTAAAATATTTCTGTCGGAACCATCAAGTATCGGCTTTCATGTTCTCGTCACACCTTCAGTAATTGATAATATCAAACGTGTGTTTGTAAAATTATTTTCTATTATATCTGTTTGATCTTAACGTCGGTTGATACGCACAGTGCAGATTAATTTGCTTATATTTTTTCTTTTATGTATTCATTTTCTTGCACATTGTAATAATACCTAATTGTAATAATAACTAAAGCTAGGACAAAAGGTTATTTAAAGAGTGGATTTATTGTCTAGTGGCATTTTTTGCACTTCAAACAGGTTTATGTAAATCAATATACTAAAAATAAAAATCGCAGAACTAATAGTATTTTACAATTTCTTACATTCTTATGACAATCAAATCGGACAAAATACTTTGGTCACCTGTATATGTAAGGAATTTAAGCTTATAGATAATGAGCACATTCCTTATTATAACACAGTCATCAAAACGCCTGAGTTGTCAAAGTACGGTGAATTTCCAGTACATCGATGGAGCTCAAAGGGACGAAAGTGATACAAGGGTGGATTGTATTGATTGACTTAAGATTGCACGTGAGCCGGGCGGCGAAGCGGATATTTATAGACACCGATGTTATGAATTATGCTAGTTAAATACGGTTCCGGGCCTAAGGGCTCGTCTTATATTTATTTTCATGTACGTCTATAATAGCTGTCGTCGCAAACGTTGCCGCGCCGCGCTTTGCGTAGATATCACATGTCGTATATTTACATTTAAATATATATGATTGTATGGGATTTAATAGTGTAAGCTGTGGTTTAATTTCTCGTCTCTCACCCCGGGTATATTTTTACAAAAAATGTACTTTAAGATTAAATTTCATTTTATGAAATTAAGGCGTTTAGCTGCCTTTGATTTTATAGGCCTCAAATTACGTCGCTAGTGATTAGAGCTTAAGCCTATTTGAATTATAAAATTATTTTTTGTTAATTAAAGATTTTTTATTCACATTCTTATTATTTTTCCATCATGTCAGATCCCTCGAGAGTTAGACAGTGAACACAGAGTGTTAAATGCGAGAAAAAAGTGTTATATGCGTACTTTATTCTCGAAAGTATACAGCTTGTAAAAGTTACTTTTTCACTCACTATTTATCTGACACAGGTCAGTTTTCAATGTCACGTCTCTCATTTTGACGGAAGTGATTTCAATTTTAAAATTTATAATGCTACATTTAAATCACAGTTATGGAGACGTAAATACGACGCTTGGAGTGGACCCTCGTCAACTCGGCCTGATTAATCCTCGCAGACACTACACGCTTGTGTACTTAAGCTACGATACTTCCTTAATTCAAATTGTGGCATGGAGCATCAAGCACTCTTTCCATGAATGCACGCCGATTTCGGACACTTCTCACTTCTCTATCAGCCAGTATCAGACCTCTTTGGTCAAGTATTAGTATCCCTCGTCACCTAATTCCATCAACATTCGCATTCTATATCTGTTATAAACATTTGAATACAACTACTTTGATATTGTTGTACAAGTCTATTTTTATATAAATTCGTTATACTGAAAAGATATATAAATCTCATATATAATATCTCATAATGTCGTAATAATAATATTTTACGATACCTATACACGGATATCTGATTTCATATAAGGTAGAGCTTTGCTATGATGATCAGGTAGTTGATAAATATTTTTAATAATTAGACATAATTTATAATTAGACATATAATTTTATACCCACACAAATAACCAATACCCGTGCTTGTTAAAGAGAATTCCTCGTGCGACCTGGGTAGAAATGGAACCCAAATACCCCACGCCAGCCTTCTGTTTTACTAACCTTTGAATCAAAAGGCTAGTCAGTTATTTGTAAATAAGTAATATTTTGCGCGTGATATACTAACAAGCCGTTGTTCAAAGATAAAGCGATATTTTGTTATCGTAAGCCGGAACCCGTCAGTAGGATATTTTACGTGGTTTACGTACGGGTAGTTAGCGTTTGTAGTATACATCAAAGGTTACCTAAACTACCGGCCTAAAGTGCATTATACAAGAAGACACGACGGCAATTTTGGTTACGAAATTGGAAAAGGAAATTACACACATTTCGAATTGTAATTATTTGAAGCGTTTGATACAGTGTGATATAGAATATTAAACTAAACCAACACATGGCTTACAATCATGAGCAATATCTTTGCTTACCATTTACAATGTCTATGATAACAAAGCCGGTTTAAGCGGTTAATAAAATAAAAGCTACATTTTGTATGATCACTTCCGAATACAACCACTGAAAATAGTTTTTATAACTCGACCATTTCCGTCTACTTGGAAAATTGCCAACGTACCGCTGTAATTTTTATACTTTTCAGATATATACAACACAGGCGTACAGTGAACTGTACGAATGATTGTCACTGTTAAGTACATTTGCACTTAATAATATATGGCAATAAACTCATTCCCTATACTATAGAGGGACGTAAACGTAATTGGTGAAACTTGGGTGAAATTGGTGTACTACTCTCCTCTGAAGATTACAGGCGTGATGTTACGGAGATATATCATATTTACATAATCGGTCCTACTGGAGATATCCCGTTACAATCTACCGCATCATATAATAAAAACACAGAGAGATTAATATATTATATAGGGATTTTCTTTAACTTTTGTTGTACTTACAACTCGATAAAATGACCAGTGGGCGAATGCTGTCAAACCTTTTTATTGTAATTGTTCACTAACTGTTTCTGTAAAACTGTTTCTTTAATTGCGATGTTGCCACTGGATTCATCGTTTAAAATGTTAACAATAGTCAGTTAATAATACTATCAATCACACTGCTAAAAGCAGTGATAACTTAATGATTTGAAATTCAGCCTCTCGCTTTGGAGGGCGCGGACCTATTTACAAAAATATACACTTTGAAGATTAAATATCATTTGCTATAACGTCAAAGGAAAATATCGTGAGGATATAATCCTGCACCTCTTAGAGTTCTCAAAAAATAATTATTCTCGAACACGTGTCTGCCAACCCACATTTCTCCACGTGGCCACCCACACCCGTATTTGATCTTTGGAAAGATAGAAAGGTTGGAAAAGACGAACGATTATGTAACAATCTAAAGGTACGTTTAAGTTGTCGATTAAAATTATTACAATTTCTACATGATCGCCGCAACTACAATTCTGGAACGGGACTTTTGTACCCGATTTTAAATCTGTAAAGGCTCTTGTTATATGTATAGAGATTAGTTCTGGTTCTTATTTTCAAGTTCTAAGTACTACATTAAGCCTTTAAGCGAACTTTGGCTACCGATGTTTAAAATTACGTCCCACATTGGTATTATTCGGGAAGATGCCAAGTTTTTTCAGTACCTATATGTAAAAATCAATTAATTTATTTAAAGATATAATTTATCTATCTGTAAAAGGCCAATATATTACATATGGTTACAAATAGACTTCCAGTTTAAAAAAATGACAATAATCGCAATAAGAAATATGCAACGTTTATATTTAAATTCATTATTTTAACAATAAATGTAATTCACGCAATTTTTTCAATTAATAAATAACGAATAAATAAACTTTTTAAGTCATTTTCACATACGACTAACTGACCACGAAATAGGCAGACACGGTGTCTAGGTAATTAGACAGTAGGTAAATAAACTGCATATATACAAATAAATACATACTTATACTGACACCTGTTTGTTATCTACGTATGTGTGTGTTACCAATTAGGGATATTTTAAAATTGTTAGTTTTTATTTGCTTCGTAATTGTTTATTTTTATTTGCTTCATCACATTAACGACAATGTTAAGTTCAGGTGTCATCTGTACACTGCAGTTCAATGAATAGCATCCCATCTTAAGTAGAAGTGAGGTCTGTTCGGATTCAGTCATTGATAAATAATCACACTTACGTGATTAGACAATGTCATGACAGTCGCAGATGATACGACGGTAATGTAAAGTAGAGCCGTGATCATACACAACAAAAATATGTTGTAAGTATTACTTTAAAAAAAGATTACTAACGTAATACTTGTATTTAAGCAATGTAAATACCGTTGGATTGGTTCGTCAGAAATCTAACCTAAAACGTACCCAATTTAACTTAAACTAAAACAATATAGTAGGGCCAGATCGAAATTGAACTAACGGGTGATGTATAAACAGTTTCCTCTATTTGAACCATTGCCAACTACTTTTATTAGTACATTTAAAACGAAATAAATTGCCAAGTCCAAATACATATGTTTGTACTATCATTAATGTTATTATAATGTCTATTAATTATTATATTGGCTTTCTTTTCGCATTAAACGTTATTATAAAAATTATAATTTATTTTAGTTATTATATTTTAACGCGTAGGTTTTAAAACAACAAATAATAATTGTCTAAAATATGACTAAGTCTATTATTAAGAGTACCAGCCGACGATAGGGCGCGTTAACGTTCATTAAGGGTGCCCTATGCCCAGCAGTAGAGAGGAATAGGCTAATGATCATGATAACTATTAACCGCAATCTGTGCGTCACATGAGAACTTCCACGTGGCTCCATCTACCGTGGGGTTTATAAATACAAGAATTATTTGTAGTTCCAAACATTTGACAGAGATGGCGTTCATCGTTAAACCTGATACCTTTTCCCTAAGTCTCTAAACAGCGCCACCTATGGCAAAGTATTGTTAGTAAAACTATGAGTCCTCTACAGAACAGTAACTCAATGTACTGTTACATAAGGGTAACTGTTTTTATTGTCACACACTTGATAACAGCGCTTTTCATTTTAACTTCAGCAACTAGAGGGCACTTTTAGAGTTGTAACGTGTAACTTTAATTTTTTTTATCTGGAAATATATTTATTCTGATAAACATTTGTTTTAAACTCGTGCATTGGTAAATGTGGCTTAGTATTTGGTCAACATGCATTGAGTTGCAACACTATAGAAGTCCCGTTCATATCACAATATAAACATTAATTAGTCCGTCATAGACGTAAATATTTAGGTTTTCAGTCATCATCGTCATCAACCTTTTAATCATACCACCATTGGAAACGGTTCTCATCATAGAATAACTGAGGGTGGCTAAGGCCACAGTCTGCCACGCTGGACAACTGCGGGTTGGATTTTCAATGCAAGCTAAGAGATATAGGTCTCCAGCTCTCAACACCAGCTTCGTTTGCAATGTCTGTTAGCATCTCTTTTACCACCATCTCTACTACAATCTCTTTTACCACCTTTGAGGTAGTTTCTAATGATACCAAATACGTATTTTACAATTAATATTGTCAACAGTCATTCTGAGTTAATTTCACCATGTAACATTTTATTTCTCATACCAACTATGTGGCTTCTTTTTACCACCATGAGAGTTGAAAATCGAAAAGTTACTTCTTAAATGATACCTACGGTATGAAATCCAAAAAGCTTCCAAATTTTGAGCCTTAGCGTTTTCGGTTTGGCTATACTGAGTCAGTCAATGCTGTGCAGGACCCGTTTCACAGGGATTTGGATCACCTTATGTACATTAACTGTATATGGTACCTGTTCTGGTGCACTCAATATGAAAAAACATGCTTCTTACAATCGGAACATCGTTTCCTAAATAAGTAGATAGTATCATATTTCATTATTATACAAAACCACTCCATGTTGTCTGAAGTCACGTAATAAGTTCACGTATTAATAGTAAAGGTTTCAAACTGTTTGTAAAATTATATTTATCATACTTCCACTGAAATAGACATGAGTTTAATACAATAGTGGTAAAATAAACGAATCGATCAATTTAAGGGGGTTCATTGAAGAATTTTATCGCTGTTGCAATTATTTCGAAATGTGGTGATTTGTCTTAGGATATAAGTAGTTTTATTGAAGTATTCATTTTATAAATCATTAAAAATATTTCGACAAAGTTACTTGTTCTTTCACCATTTTTTTGTACCAAACTGTTTACAAGGACCTTCGTTATTTTTATATGTTATTCTAAAATAAAACAAAAACACCATTTGCATTATAATAATAATCTAAGTGAGTTTTTTATATGTTTTATATGTTTACAATAGTTTAAAAAGGAGTAATTTTATAATTTTATCAATAATTGTAGATTTTTTATATCAAGTATGTACGCCTCATATCGTATTAAAATGCATTTTGAATATCTGCGATGCCTTGTTGTACTGTTTTTTAAATTATTTATGTTATATAGCAGTGATAGCCTAGTGGTTTGAAATTTAGCCTCTCGCTCCAGGAGGCCGGGTTCAAATCCATGGCGCGCACCTCTTTACTAAATGTGCGTTTTAAGTTTAAATATCGTAAACGTAACTGGTGAAACGTGGGAGTGTACTATACTCCTCTGCCTAACTCTTCGGGGATTACAGGCGTAATGTTACGTTTATTTATGTTATTGGGTGTAGGTTAACATGTTATTCTTATATTCTTAAATACTCTTGAATACGTCTCATGAGCGACTGATATAAAAATAAAAATCACGCGTGTAATTCCCCAAGTACCTCTTCAGCCAGAAGAGTGTGGAACACTTTCATGTTTCACCAGTTAAGTTTACGAGCGAGCCCATTGCCATACACCGGGCACAAATCCATACTCCGCGATACTACTATAAATTTGTACTGAAAAATCTACTTTAGAAAAATTCTATAGTTCCCGACCTGGGATTTAAACCTAGGACCTTTCGATCGGCAGTTGCGCTTGCAACCGACACGACCAACATGCTATATTGGATTTTTCTAAGTTAAATTTTCTCGTAAATGTTTGTAGTCTTTTAGAGTCTAGATTTGTGCCCGCTGTTGGGCCATAAGCATACCTACTGCCTATTCCAATCTGTGACCGATTTCTTTAACTTACATGATAGCTAAAACTACTCTCACAGAAACACTTTGAGCTCCAAATTCTTATTATCAACTTTTATTTTTCAAACGTAAGACAACCCAAAGCAAACTACATCGCTGTCTGGCCTTTATACCGTATAAAAATTAAGGTTTTTGCCTTAACATAAGGTTTTTAACTCAACTTATGTTCAAGTTTCATGTAGACAGAACGGCGCTGTAGTGTGGATAAATTATACTGGCCTTACCCCGGTTACTTATTGACGTCATACAAGAAATGTGTGCAATAATTGCACTCGAACACGAAACGGTTCGATACGAAGCTTTTAGCAAACTTTGATTGCATTCGCCGTACGATATTCCGTATACAGTCACATACTTCCAGTGGCCTGGATAACAGAAGCGAACTTCAGAGACTATGTTCACTTAATGGCGTTGAATAACTGATAGTTCGACTAATATTACAACTTTCATGTGTTCAATTTCGTATATCATTTGAACAAAATAATATCCTATTGATCAAAACTATTCTGAGGCATATTTAAGTTCAGTTGATATGACTATCAGTCTCACTGTAGAACAGGGGTTGAGTCTATTGCCATTATAATTAGTGAATCGTGGAAGTATACTACAGTCCTCCACTCCTCTGCCTACTTCTTGGGGATAAAACATATGTGATATTCATTTTAAAAAGTTTTATACCAGTGTTTTGTAATTGTTCTAGCATATTTTTCATAATATTTTTTTACGTAAACTGCAAACGTGTGACTCGCATGTTGTTATTAGTCCGAGGTTCGGGTTAATTGTATAAGTGGACCGTCTGTCGATAAAAGGATTATTCCGATGGCCACAATACGGCTCAATTTGTGACGATTTATTTAATACACGATATGATAATAATTTAAGCAATATTTGTTTATTTATTGCACCAACAAGG
>DVPD01000805.1:0-10354 GCA_018237605.1 Apyrrothrix (Melanopyge) sp. n. Burns01
CTTATTTCAACAAAAAAACAAATTACGCACACTATGGCACGCACACTAATATAAACACTGTACCTACACGTCATTGTCCCATCTACCAATAGAGTTACACATATATATGCATGTGTGTGTGTAAAATGCGCGGTAACGTGACAAAACGCAAACAGTGTTGCCAATTTGATGGCAATTCCCTGAATTTTGAGGAATTCCAAGCCAATGGTGGGTAACAGTGAGAATGGATTTTGTGCGGGGAAAGGTATTGATGTGTGCTATTTAACATAAGAACTTCAATGACGTTCAAACAAATTTTATAAATTACGATCGAATTTTGATCGCTAGTGGACCGCTAGTCTATAATTATACGCGCACACCGTAAAGTTCTCCATAAAATTTCTGAAGTTGTCTAAGGTTTGTGAAGTCTGGCAACCCATTTGGCCAGCAGCACTTAGCCAGCGTGACAGATTATGGCGTAAACCTTCTCATTCAAAGAGGAGATCCCATATTACAACGATGGTAGAGTTGATGATGATGAAATTGTGAAGTTTTTTGTTAACAAACTTTCTGTAATAACTACCATTTGTAACAAAGTATTAGCAATTTATTTTAATGTCACTAATATTTTCGCGTGTAGTGTGTGTCGTGAAAATAAAGTATAAAATGTTAGGAGAGGCGTTAGGAAACAAGTCACTCCACTTAACACGTCGTCAATGACGAATACTCGTTTTGTTATTGAGAGGCGGCGCCTTGAGGGCATTATCTGCGCATTTATTACATGAGTGCTATAGGGTTGAGTCATTTCATACATCTCGTTTTCCTAATGCGACTGTGCGATTTCACGACTTTATTCTTATATAAATCAAGTTACGAGAACATTTG
This sequence comes from Apyrrothrix (Melanopyge) sp. n. Burns01, assembly GCA_018237605.1. Classification (NCBI taxonomy): domain Eukaryota; kingdom Metazoa; phylum Arthropoda; class Insecta; order Lepidoptera; family Hesperiidae; genus Apyrrothrix; species Apyrrothrix (Melanopyge) sp. n. Burns01. The sequence continues at coordinate 865 of DVPD01000805.1, forward strand.
CATTGTTATGAATACAGGACGTACCCACAGGCGTGCGTAAGCGTAGTGCAGTAGAATTTCACATTAACACTAGGATCTTTTCCGGTACAGAAGAAGCGAATGTATTAGTAATTTGCCTTTGAGTGATTATTGCAAATCATTGACAACAATATTCTATTTCAAATAATCCTCGGTACTATTTGAGGTTAGGCAAAGATAAGTAGTAGACATTAAAGATAATTCGGAACAATAGAATAGCGTGAATTGTTCTACTTTAGAAATATCGGTTATGCTTCGACATCACGTTATATTTTGAAATGTATTTATTTGGCACCGGCTAGGCATTGATGCAAACTTAATATCTCGCCCGTAATCCCCGCAGAGGAAGGCAGAGGAGTGTAGTACACTCCCACGTATCACTTGTTACGTTTATGACCCACTATGCAATAGCCGCTGAGCCAATTACAATACAACGGGCACAAGTTAAACTCCGAGCCACTACTTAAGATTCCTACTAGAAAATCTAAGTTCCAATAGTATCTAAAAATCCAATAGTATCTGACCTGGGATTTGAATCCAGGACCTCTCGATCGTTAATCGCGCTAGCAACCAACACGACCAACGAGGCAGTCTTAATTCTTAAGATAAAGACGTTAATGAAACGTGTTCGGTCGCAGTCTTATCTGTGACGTTTTTAGATGTACGATTATAAAATATTCAAAGCGAGTTACAAAAGTTTACAAGTTCAGCACAGTCATGAATCACGCGAATTTGACAGAGTCGTCAAATCGCGCCGTAATATCACCGCGGCCGCGCTGTACGGCCCCTTATACGCACATTATGCGAAAGTTCTTCGGCGAGTTCGCTCGTCATTGTTATTGCTGGAGTTTCAAGCGGGCTTGATTGATGAGAGAGGGCGCCACCAGCCACGGTGACATAAAAATAGCTGTAATCCGCGCTCAATTGCTTGATTATGGCTGTTAATCTCTCACCAAGACGGCAGCCAAAGCGGCCCGAAAAAACCTTTTTATCACCCCTGTTTTATTTGGTGCGCCCAAATTGTAGGCAATCCAGACTACTTAACTAAATTGAAACGTTATATGTATACACAATATTTTCTCGTCTCGACGCTTGTGAATAATAGTGTCTATAATTTATGGCATATCTATATTACATCTTAACTGAATACATATAAAATATTTTTGAGATTCTGTGAATATGAGAAACATTCTTCATGTAGCCGAAATATTTTTATGGAGGTCGAAATATAGATAGGTACGTTTAGGCTAACTCATAAACAAAATATACTTTTGTCATAAGATTCCATAATATGTGCTAAGTACATATATTATTAACAACATTATTTATAAAACTTATATATGTATCAGTATATATTCTGTGGTAAATCTAGATGCATTGTTCTCTATATGTACTTTGTTATCAAAGACCAAGTATTTTAATGACACGAATTATGTACAGGGCTTGTGTGATTATTAATAGTTTAAAAAATTAACTGTACTACGCATATAAAAAACCTAACATCACGCCTGTATCCCCGAAGAGGTAGGAAGAGAGAGGAGTGCCGTACACTCCCACGTTTCACTAGTTACGTTTACATCCCATTATAGAATAGGTGGCGAGTCCAGTCCAGACTCCGAGCCACTACTACGAACTCCAAATGAGGAAAACCAATTAGTACCGGACCCGAGATTTGAACACCAGACCTCTCGATCGGCAGTCGCGCTTGCAACCAACGCGGCCAACAAGACAGTTCTTCGCTTACATTTAGCGTTAATTTAAATAAATAGTCGCGTATTAGATTCGGCCCTTTGCTAAGCTAAAAAGTTCAGTGGCACTTGGGATTTCTTTTCACTTGACAAATATGCGGAACTATCTGCCGACTTTCACCAGTTGGAGAGAACAAAAAGAAGAACACGTCGCATATTAAAAATATTTATTCTTCTTTTTCTTCTTCTTTTTCTTTGTAAAATTATTTTTCTTTTTCAACAAACAAAATGACATTATAAGAAACCTATACGCTTTAGAGTTCTATATACTGTTTTCTAAGGCGAGTGAAGTTTTCTTACCGACAATTGACCAGCGTGGTGGTTATGCCCACATTGCTTCTAATTCTAAGAGAAGATCTTACGGTAATGGGCAAGGAAAACACGTGACTCATTTTTGTATTTTTATGACTTTATGATGTTCCTCGAACCCGCGAGGTCTTCAAATGAGAAGCGGCTACAAGCTGGCTTTATATGTAAAGATATATGTTTGAAATATGTATGAGACCCACGTCACGTCAGCCACTTATATCTCCGTCAGAGCCTAGACTTTGAATTTCCGGGGAAGGCCGTTTCTCTCAGTTATAATCCGGAATTCATAGGGAAAGATAAACAATTTATCTTCGTGATTTTTTATTCACTTTAGTATTTCAGTTACAAAGATAACCTTTTTATTTTAGCGTTTATGTGCCTATCTTTTCTATTTGCTGAAATTTTAAAGGAATTACGAAATGATATCACGCCTAAATTTTCCCGAAGGGGTAAGCAGAGGAGTGTAATACACTGCCACTATTTCCCAGATGCCGGGCATAAATCTTGAATTTAAAGTTAATACAATTCAATACTTTGCCCCAGCCGGGTATCGAACCCAGGCCTTCTTGATCAATGGACGCACTTGCGAAGTGCAAGGAACGAAAAGTTCGCTTTATAACAGTGCATTATAAAAGTTGTATTCATTAGTATATTAAGGTTTTGATATAGTTCAGAGAAAGATAGTTAAAGATACTCTTTCATGGCGGAAATAAAATTATTTATCGTACATAATTCATGTTACATAAAAATTATCATCTACTTCTACATACGTACAATTTTAAAATTCAAACAATGTAAATGTAGCGCCAACAATAAACTCAGTAGTTAGGTTCGGCACTTTAGGGTTTGAACATTTGCCATAAGGTCACAGAAACGGCCTGTGTTCGTTTCACCTTTACAAAAAGTTATACATATTAGACAGTTTACAAACGGGTTAGAGAAGAAAAACATAAAAATATCTTTCTATATATTTTGGTCATATTTGAAAGGGTTTAACCGATGACAAGATAGGGAAAAATCAAGCTTTCCTTACTTTCAGGTTTATGAAATAGATTTGTTTTTCTACTTTTTAGTAATTATACCAGTATTAAATGGACAGCTTACATGTGATTAAAAAGCTATGTGCATTTATACAAACTGTCAAGTATTTATGCAGACTCTCACTATAATAGTCTGATTCAGCAAAACTTTGAATTAAATTAGCAATAGCAGGAAATAAATGTAAAAAGGATATTTATATGCACTAAAACAAATAAACCATCATAAACTTTTTACGATGTAGAAATTATTATATTTTGATGACATATTTCAGAATTTTCGGTAAATAAATAACACCAACATACTGGAAGTACTAAGTCTAGTAACTCATTCTCACTATTGACTCAAGTCTAATAATAGTTACCTACACTTCTAATACGAATCCTTTGTTCGTAATAATTCAATTTAAAATCTCTGATATTGTCGTTTATTTGCAAAACCAAGTTTATATGGGCAACAATTAGTAAAAGAATATTCCTGTATTCGTTTTGGCAGTTGGTCATTGCCCTCGGTTCGTTGGTTGAACCAATACCCTCAAAAATTAACACTATTTTCAACAGCAATATTTAAAACCCTTTACCATTGGACACGGGTCTCCTTCCAGAATAACAAGCGATATGGTCATAGTGTGCCGTATATCGATTACTATTATATATCGTTATTGTGAGCGTGTTAGAAAGAAATCGTATTAAAACACACCAATATTTGCTGCGTGTTTGCTCTTTCTCGTATCAAAGTGACACTTCTCATGAAATTAACTAATGTAACCAACAACATATTAATTATTAACTTCCAAACAAATATTATCAATATGATTTTCCAGTTCAATAGTTGTATGAGTACGTACAACACGCAGAAATCAACTTGGCACTTACGAGAAATGCGCTAGCCATCGCGTCATCTGACGTCCCCTATCAATGTCTACAGCGTTCACCTTCGACGCGTTAGAAGCTCGCTGTTACATCATCACAGCGAGGTGCGTAGGTAACTTCTGCGTGTTGCTGAAAGTCGATGAAACGAAAGCTTAATATTGTAATTATTTTGGTTAATTAATGATGACGTAATGTTAGGCGGTCTTGACATGTGAACAGTCGGTGCCCACAGGGCACGCGCGGGTGAGCGCAGCCCGGCCGCCGCTCACCGCGTCAACACCTTTGTTTGTATATACGTACACATAAAATCACGCGTCGACCGCGGCCCCTGCTGGTTATGTTGTCCATCCCTTATCATACATTTCGAAATTAGTTTTTCATTTTTGGGTAAGGTTTATAGAATTCATGTTATTGATATTAGAGCATCATATCTAGTCCCTCATGGGATAGGCAGAGAACACTGTGTTTGGTAAATGGAAGATGTATATTTGAAGGTATTGTCAGAGAGTTTCGATCTATTGAGTTCACTATGTTGAATATTGATATTAAATTGTAAAAGTAAGTCGCTACTAACAGAGCCCATCTTAATATTTAAAATAAATGGCTTGGGAAATAGTTATATTAGGACGTTTTCACATTCAGCTGTTTGATCCCAAAGTAGGCATTGAAGAGCCATAATACGGACTTATTATGGTAAACAATAAGTTTATGAACCACGTACACACATATCAATATTTACTGAAGGGTTCTGGGATAAGCCTATAATAATAATAATTTGTTCACTTATAAATTTATTTCTACGTTACTTAAAATGCTACAAACCAACTAAATTAATTAAAGATATTGATAATCTGTACGTTATACTACCCGCTAATAAAACCGACATTCTGATACTGTTTCCTGTAGCGAGTTTACTAAATGGACATTAAACTGTGTTCGTCCGTTTTCTGATGCACGATTCTACAACTCACTGAGTCGATAGTTACATGTAATTCGTCCGCATTGCTAATTGATCCCAGATTGTCTCCCGTGTGTATCTCCTCTAATGCAGTTTTATGTTGGAAAATGTTGGAAATGGATTAATCCAATTAATACGAATTCACTAGTTCACTATTATCATTGTTCAATTATCCTAGATTACGTTCTACACAAGTAGAGCGTAGGATTCTAATTCAAAATAATATTACGTATATAATAAGTACTTACTTCTAATTAGTAGTCGTAAATACTAGTACTATTAGGACTAGTACTCTGTACTTGAAGTAACGGAACATAAGTCACAATAGCATATTTTTCATTAGGATCATGTTAATCATCAGCCTGTTTTAGTTCACTGCTAGGAATAGGCTTCCTCTAAGTGAGTTTTGTCCATAATCCGCTTGGTGGACATGCGTGTTAGTGATTGCAAAGCGCAGCGTCTGGCACCACGTCCGCCGATAGCCTGAGATATACGGCTCTACCCCGGACACCGGTTTTGTTTTATATACGCGAAAAACCATTACATATAATTGGTTTGTTAAAGCAGTTAATAAATATGTATTTTTATTTATTTATTCCTTCGTTACACTTTAAACTAAGGTTTACAAAGGCTTACCAAATACCTAATGGCACTCTCTCAACCCTGTGTGACGGCATATAATATCTAGATTTTATTTCAAACACATCTTATCTGTACAATAAAACACTTTAATAAGTATTTCATTACAAAACCTTTGCAAAATGTATTTAAATGGAAAAAAATCATAGTAAAATGACAAGATGGTCTATTAATATGAGTCTGCAATCTCGATACTGCGAGTTCCTAACGATAATTCAATATAGACTCGGGCTAAGTTCCTGTTTCGACAACGGCGTTTGCAGAGCGGATACTGCAGCGCGCTCGCCGGACGTGCGGCGCCGTCAGCCGCCTAATTGGTGCTCGTCGTTAATTGATCTGAGATTATCCGCAATGGTCCATCGTGCAGTTAGTTTACACGGCTCGTTGGGGAAAACATGTTATCCATTTTTTATCGCGTACGTTCATACTGATAAGTCATGTTGTATACGATAAAATCAAAGAGTTGTTTTTTTACGATTTACATCATCATCACTATCATTCCTTATATCGTTCCGTTGATGAATACGTATCTCCTCCTCTCAGAAAGAGAAGGATAATAGTCTGCCAACTGCTAGTCTGCTGACCAAGTGTGGGTTGGTAGGCTTCAAACGTCGCAGAGAACATTGCACAGAACTCTGAGGCGTGCAGACAATGTGTCATTTGATGAGTCTACTACCTTCTAGTGTGCTTTGTACATCAAGTCGCATGATTCAGTCTTGTAATGAGTGTGAAGAATTTCACAATGCGAGTTTGTACCGTTGACGATGCAATATAACAAGTTCAAAGAGTACATATAAGTTTGCTTAGAACTCGGTCCATTCCCTCCTCCGACCCTTTTAATCGTTACACTGCTGAAAACGGATCGCCTTTCAGAATGAGAGGGTTAAGGCCATAGACTGCCATACTGGTCTAGTGCGGCTTGACAGACTTCACACGCCTTAAAAAACATTTTTTTTATGAACTCTGAGGCGTCTAGGTTTCCTCACGATGTGTACCCCGTTATAGCAAGTGATATTTAATTTTAAAACCCACATTTTGTAAAGAGATGCAAGCATCAGAATTTGAACCCGGGCCCACGGAGTGAGAAACTGAAATTCACTAGGCTATCACTGCTCAACTCGGTCCCCTGCACTACCATTCTTGAAGGCACATACGTATATTGTCTTCGTCTAATGTTCTTTGAAATTACTGTTCTTTGTGAATCTTCTATTTCCCCATATTCTCTATAGATTATTTTTCCATCTATTGTTGGTTATCACCAAATCCCTTCATATTACATTCGAAACTAAAATCTGAGTTCACGTAGGATTTTATTACAATGCAGTTTGTATTTTTGCGATTCATCTTTTAATTTAAATTCAAGGCTTACTAATTTTATTTTGAGACATAGCTTCCTCATGAGGTCAGCGTTGCAGCGAATAAGCTGGCGTCATTGGTCTAGCAAAGATTGTCAATTTTGAAACCACCAACTGTAATACCGTCTTACCATACCAAGGTGATTTGCATAACAAGCTCGGTATACATATACGTTGGACAAAAGCGGTGATATTACGTATCCTTGGCGGATGCCTGCACTGAAAAGGAAATCACATAATAAGTTGTCGTCTATCCTTATAGAATCTGTGCCTTCTTCATATAGCTATCACAGAATGTAAACAAAATGTGCTGGCATTTTCATTTCTAGTAATTTTTTCTACAATATTGGCCTTTTTATTGAGTTAAATGTTTCGAACTGATGTCCTCGATTTTGGACTGCAGAAAATATAGTCGATCTGGTAGCATTACTAGCCGCCTAGAGAAGTCAAGTTATAAAGCGCTCATGGATGATACTGAAAGTGATTAATTGTTGTTATTAGATTTCTCTCCTTCGCAAACTCTATGAAAGTGATATTCTTGCTATATGTTTTCAAAAATATAACATTATTCATGAAATTTACGTTGGAAGCAAGAATAAAATCTTTATCTCGTTAAGGTACAATAACGCATTATTATTATTATTGATCTATATCGAAATGTATGTCGTTATTAAATTTAGATGCCATAATTAAATTTGCCTACTTGGTATAAAGGATATGATGCTTGTTACTGTTAATAGGATTCATACATGTAGTTAACTAACTACTAGAATAATGGTTTTAATTAGTGTCATATATCGCAAAATTGTGAATGTGCTATAATAACACACCATAGTACAGTTTGGAAACTAATTGAAATTGAACATTATTATGCCGTAATGACAGACTCTGGCTAATGTAACGATAGATCTAATAACAGACGCCGGCTGATCGCGCTAAAGCGCGCCCTGCTTAGGCAGGACTTCATAGCCATGACTGCCAAGGGGCAGCAGGGCAGACGGTGTGAGATGCTGCGTTGCGCGATCCCCAACCCGCATTCTCTGCGTGGATATTGTGGGCACAAACCCCTCAGGAGAGTCCTATTAATGTATGTCGACGACGCGGGGTATACGGTCAAACTCCATGGAGTTTATGTTTACACCCTTTTTAATTATATTGTGTTTAAAATGTATAATAAATAAATAAATAAATAAAATTGTATGTATACATAATGTAATACTTATACACTGTAATAAAATAAATAAAAGCATTTATTTAAAGCCATCAAATTTTAAAATAATTGTTTAGGATATCAATTAAGTTACTAATTTCTGTGCTATTTATAACATGTCGTTCTCTCAATAATTAGAATACAACGTGCCGATTTGGGAAAAGTACGTCAAACCGAATTTGCGGCGGCTGTTTTGACGAAGCTCTGCCGTACCCCTCCCACAAAAGATACTTTTCAATTTGCATTAACAAAACAGTCCAACAGTTGGTAGCGCCGAAACGTAATAAGAATATCTTTCGCCAAAATGAAATATCAATCAATTAGCACTTCCGAAATTTCCCTAATTTCCATCCGAAAAGTTCTGGCATAATTTAATACAAAGAGGGCAAGTTTATCTTCCGGAAAAGTTAATCTCACAGGCGATTACTGCAGAGAAAATTGTAGGTGAGGCCTCTTTTACGGAGATTGAAGGTTTTGAAAGTCAATTGTGTTTCCATTTTCGGCTTCTTCTGCTCTTCTTATTATTTTCTAGGCCCATTGGGTATATTTTGTTTTACGAAAAATCTTATAGTAGCTTTATAAATTGTAGCCAGCAATAATATTTATAGTATAATTTTGCCAGCAAGAAAAAATTAATACTTAATACACCAAACTAAATTATAACCAACGCGACTAATATATTCATGTTTTTATTTCTACCTTTCCTTTTCTACTTTACTTTTCATTACTTTTACACTTCTGTCTTAGAATTTCTAATAGTGGCACTTAGTCTAAATATGTAAACTGTGCTATGTCTCATCATGGAATAGGTGATGTGCCTATTGTCATTCCCGGGCACAAATCCAGATGCCGAGCGTCAGAGTCACTACTAGAATTTTTAACTAGATGTTTTACTTAGAAAAACCCTTCGAAATCAGGACCGCTCGATCGACAGCCGCGCTCAAAACCACTCGACCAACGGCGCAGGCATACTAGAAATTAACAGTGATTTAACATTGTGTGGGTCGCTTTTAAAAACCTCTACATAAAGAGGAAACCGAAATGGCACTGCTACAGATATTACCACGGTACGTGCGGCAGACTTCACTAAATATGCGCCGGTCAAAATAATAAACAACGTAAGATGTGCATGAGCCTGGAACTGTATGTAAATATAAAAGTGAGATTTCCATAAAAAAATGATATCCGTATATCGTGGCGTTGGAAATTCAAGACTTAGAGTTCTTATGTTAGAATTTAAATATCTTGGACTATCTCCACACACGCCCATCTGATCCCATACTAAGCATCAAGAGAGCTTGTGTTACGGTAACCGGACGGCTGATAAACTACATATATACATA
>DVPD01000806.1:0-10353 GCA_018237605.1 Apyrrothrix (Melanopyge) sp. n. Burns01
TGTGAAGTCTGCCAACCCGCAATCGGCCAGCGCGGTATACTATGGCCTTAGCCCTCTCATTCTGAGAGGAGACTCTAGTCCAACAGTGGGACGATAAAAAGGGTCGGAAAAAAATGTGCATGATATCTTAAGAAAACTTTATGAAGAGAATCTATGCATCATGCATATTCTGCCACTCAATTTACCAGGTCCGCCTCGCTCTCCGCTACCAACTATCTGAGGCTATCCAATGCGCTTCATACACCCTGCTCCGTGACCTGGAGCACCGTTTGTCTTGGGAGTCCATCAAGCTGGCCACCTACGAGAGAGAGTTCAAAGGTCTCCGCTTGAACCTGTGGGTAGCTGTCAGACTGCCCACTAGGAAACCTAAGCCTGTCGAACCGGAGAGGTGAGATGACTTGTGGACAGGATTAAAAGATTTTTTATCGTGTTATAGAAATAACAATTGACATTGTAATTGAGCCACCTGAAATTAAACAGCTTCAGGTTCGTATAATTATATATTACTAATTAGTTCCAACCAAGTAATAACACTTAATGGTCTTATTCCTATTCCTATTAAAAAGGATACATCTTTAACTTTAAATAAAATAATATACTTATATGTAATAAACTGCATAGACAACTTAATTTCACCATACCTCAAGCATATACATATGTAAGACATAAAAAAATTACTTGTGACATTATAAATAAATCATATTTAATAAAGGTGAAGTAATCTTGATGCAAACCAAAACGTTTTCAAAATGTTGATTGTGCACAGGGAACCGGTAGAATTAGCATTTCCGTCACTGAAGGTAGGCGTAAAACTGCCCACGATCATAGATGGCAGCTGTGTCTGCGTGCGGGCGGCTCGTTCAATGGTAGATCTGCTCAGCGAAAGTTCCAGAAGCTACGCCTTGGCTGCCGAAGTGGCTAATCGATATGAAGGTGAGTGTTGCAAGGCTTTTCATTTTAATATACAATTCATCAATCTGTAAATATTTCACACAACACGCGGAAATCAACTTGGCACTTGCGAGGGACGCGCTTCCTTTCCCGCCAACTCATTCCGCCTTCGACGCGTCAATACTTTCTATTACGTTATCACAACGATATTTCTAGTTAACTTCTACGAGTTGAACAGTTAATTGTATTGAATTGTTAATTTACGAAATTCGATTGTTCACAATTAAGTCGATGGTATTCTTCAATCATGAACTGATAATAAAAATTATATTCGTAGGGATCTAGACTTGATGTAATAATAATAATACTTATTTTATATATACAGACTTGTTTATGTTCAACGTGAAAGAGCACGTGGCCACATACAAGCTGAAAAAAGAACAAGACGACATAAGGAACAAGTTCTACAAGGAGATACGCGAGAAGATAAAGGAGCTGGAAGCGTTCTTGAAGGCGAATCCGTAAGTGTAAACATTGCGATGTCCATTACACTGTTGGCGAAGAAATTAGACATAGTGACTAAATATATAAAGAGGTAAGGATGCAAGTGGAAATATTAAAGTATCGTCAGCGGCGTGAATAACTAACAATGGTCAAAACTGTTTGGGCGAAGTTGTAAACAATACGGTCGAGTCCTATAGGTATCATACGTGGTGATTTTTAATCGAAACTATGAATCCTATTGTCTATATACTATTTTGTTTTTTATCCATATTGTAATAAATTATATTCATAAATCAATTACGTTAATAATTGAAGTAATTTTGCAAAACGGCATTCCATTAAGCGAATTGTTTCTTTTGTTATAACATTGATTGATTTTCTTTTGTTTTTCATGTTTTTTACATAATTAACAAATGAATTAAGCAAGACATTTCATGAAAGCATTTGATGCAGTAAATTAAAGTTTATATCTCACATTGTATTGATTGCGGTGTTAAATTTCTTTTTGTGTAATAATTTGCACACATTAACAAATGACAAGAAGTCAATTAATAAATGAATTCAATCAATCATTCGAGTGAATAAAAATTACATATGTTATTGTGTCTTTTTAAAATTATTCTTACATAGTACACTCAATTTTGAGACATTTAAAAGTACTCACCGATTCTCGGAATTTTATTTTTGTGACGTCATGAATTTTTAAATAAGAAATGCACGTTCCAGGTACACGAAAAATGAGAAAGAAAAGGAAGAATTGGACAACTTACACATGGCCGAACCGTCATTTTTGCCTGATCCTAGAACTTTTATTGGCGAGCAGAATGGTATGACATGACTAATAGCTCCAATTATTTCACATAAAAATCTATTTTGGTGTGGTTGTTCCTTTATTTGAACGGTAAGGCAACAGATATTTGGCACTCGATTCTCTCTACCTACCCTGAAAGGACCCTGGCGCGATATATAATAATAATCATAATCAGTCTATTCCTTTTCAACCAGCAGTACTTAATATTGAATCAATACAAGTTGAACTATGAATAAAATGTACGTTTGGTTTCAGAACTAATATTCGCCAAGTATCTGAAAACTTGCATGACTCGAACCAGAACCGGTGAAATAAATCTAAGGAAATATAGGTGAGGTAAAAAGTCACATCACGCCTGTAATCCTCGACGAGGTAGTGATATGACTGCATTACACTCCCACGTTTCACCAGTTACGTTTACGTCCCATTGTAGAGTATGTGGACAGCCTATCGCCATGCATCAGGCATAAATCGAAACTCCAAGCTGCTAATAGAAATTATAACTAGAATTTCTAAGATAGAAAAATCCAGTAGTGCCCAACCCGGAATTTAAACCCAAGACCTCTCGTTCGGCAATCGCGTTTGCAACAACTCGACCAAGGAGGTAGTCGAATATAGGTAAATTAATATGTGATATTAAAGTACTATTTGAATTATGTCGTTTTATGTTAAGATTTCTTCTTGGAGACATCCCACTTATACGGGTGTCATGGAAGTGGGCGGAAGATGAACAAATACATACTAGAAGGAAGTAAGAGGATAAGAAGAAAAGAAAATTATTGACACCTTAGAGACAGATTCGAGAAGAAAGTAATAATCGATCATATCGATCACAATCGATGATTAAATAAGACTGACTCCTTAGTCAAGAAGTTAGATATGCGACACTGCTGATTCAAAGGTCTTGGGTTTTGATCCCCGTATAGGGCAAATCATTATTGGGGTTTGTTAACTTGAAATCCCCAGTAGTAGCACGATGTTTGAAAACCTGCCCGGTATATAACAATAGGTTCACCCCTTATTTTATGTCGGGACTTATAACATGACTCATAAATCGTGGAAGTGTACTACGCTGCTCTGCCTACCCCTTCGGAGAAATACACGTTTGATTTTGTTTGTGTATAAATAAGAACACTTTCCTTTCAGGATATGCGGTGGCATTTTGAACTTGGATCTGTTGACTACTCCTCCGCAACCGAAGCGTTTGAGGGGTGACGTCACGCTAACTGCATGTGAGTATTTTGAGTGTTGAATAAAATAATTAACAGGTATTAGTGTTAGTGTTCATACGAAATGTGTAAAGTGACATGTGACAAAACAAGGTTGCTCTATTTCTGGAGTCGCTTACTAGCTTATGGCTTTATGTATGGGATAAAACGGATTAATTTGACTTGATTTCATTTGAAATTACGCTAAATATTAATTGCTAGTTTTGTTGTGTTACGGTTCAAAAGAGAAACACTGGAATTAAACAAAAAATGTATATTTATTTACAATCAAAGATCATAATTGTGAATTCACCAAAAATTGTCATTTTTCGTATTATATTTTTTAATAAAATCTATAGAAACTTAAAGCAATCTGGAAAGGTAGTGTTGCCTTTTGCAAGGGAACCCTTCGTGTTATTGACCTTTCCTGTATAAGCGATATAGCAACATGTTTAACCACGTAGTTCTCCCGTAATTTATTTATCAAGACCACCTTCTTAGTGGTAGAGGGAAGCCTAAGTTTCATCGTCGACTTTTTATGAGTTCTCATAAAATCGCACGCTATGCCTTCTTCTTTTAAGCTTCTTTATTTATCTCCCAGCACACAAAATTCTGGTTACACTTTAATCGAATTCTGAAAATTGAAGGCCTTATAGAAATAAGACCGTAGAACGACGTGTACTTAATAATGACCAGCACCAAGATCATTTACACAACAGATGGACATGATGACCAATTTTCCAAACACACCAGTCAGCAAACCTTTTTTAAAGTACTAAATGGGCATACGACTTTTATGATACCTAGCCTGTTAAAGTTTCCTTTGCAGAAGAACCAGAATTCAAAAGACTTTAGCGATCCACGTTGTTTAACCATGGCATGGAAACAAAGGCTAACTTATTCTACGCTCTTACTTGCCCCGAGAACTATATTCAACTCTATCCTTGATCAAGTCGAACTATATCAGACGGAGTATAGATTTGTATGCATTGTAATTAGTCCTTTTGTAGGTCCTCACACCCGATTGATCTTTCCATAAATTAATCTACTCCTAAAGGTCAAACACTTATAATTATAATAAACATAAGAACGAAATCAAAGTCAGCGAAACAAAACAACAACTTCACCAGTAATCGGTCACATATAACATAGTAGAACTCCTGAAATATTTCTGTCAGTAGTAAACGAAATAAGGTCGATATGCTTGAACTTGTTTTCAGTCGTGAAATTCAACTGAACGTCATCAGTCAACGAAAAATTCTCGAATATTATCTCATGGTTCTAAATCGTCGATATCGAGTCCATAATAATCAGTACTCGTTCAAAAATTAAGCCAGTGAAACGTTCTCAGTATTCTTTTGTTTTTGGGTCACCAAACTCTTCTTCAGTCTCTTCCAGAAATGTATCCGTTCTGCTTCTGTCTTCGGCCATACGATATAAGTCTTCGTAAGCATTAGATAGTGTAACGTGTTCGGACGGAGACGTCTCGGTATCTCTTCTAAAAGAATCAAGATCAGGTCTTCGCGACGAGTTTCTAAAAGCCTGTTGGATTATTGAACTCATAAGGTCGTTTGATAATTCATTTGAAATTATCACTAAGTGGTTTATCAGCCGTTTTCCAAGTTAAAAAACTGGAAATGTAACTATTTTTGTACTAAACTAGGTTTTGATTAAAAAACTATAATGCAATTGTTATTTAAACATGTGCCCAAAAGTCAGTGCTCTTGAGTAAATTGTCATACGGACCACTCATTGTTGACTGATCGCTGCTACACCAAGACATGAATCCCCAACATCAAATAACCAAATTTGCTTCCATTGAGGATTACTTTCTAATACTAAACTTATTACTATAGTCTTCCTACCAAAAGAATGTCTTTTGACACGGATACGACAGCAGGTTATACTTTTTCACGAAAGAGACAGAAATAGTTTATTCTAATAAACGCACGTTGACATATTTCTAAATACAGACTCAACAATAATATTACGATCAGACAATGAACAAACACTTGTGCTCACCACACACAAATGATTGTTCTGGTTGTGAATCGAACCTGGAACCTCTTCAACAGCAGTCATGATGACTAACCCTAAAACCAAACCGTTTAATGAATTTTGTTCATATACTCGTACCTGTGCTGTGCCAAGTGCATTTCGAACTGACACCATTGGCTCAATAGAAATCGTTGTGACAGTATTAACATAATAGATCTGGACCGGTCCATGCAGGACACTATGTTTTCCAGAATCGATAAGCCCACCTGCAAACCATTGAAATTTTAGTAATAATAATAAGCACATCCTTCTCTATTCAATGACAGAAAGGAGTGAGTACCAGGAGGAGGAAGTACGTGACTTCAGTAATGTTTTGGAAAGTTTTGTCGGTATTATGTTACTAATTTCTCTGGTGTGTAGCAAAAAAATTTGCGCCATGCATCATATAAACTAAAACATATAATAGTCTCCAAAACGATTTTTAACATCGCCGAAAAACACTTGTCAACCCAATATGAAACTTAACTTCGTTACTATGAAGGTCTGGGAAAATCAAAATTGTTCATGTGAGAGTATAAGAACATTATACTTGACAATTTGTTTCACCGTCGTAAAGTGTTACAACATCGATTAACATAAAGTAAGCAAATACATATGTGACTATCACCTGAAAGTCTCTTTCGTGCAAGCAGACACTAATATTGCAATCTCTTTCCACGTGCGGTAAAAGTTGATCCAACACCCAGGCACGGTCTTCGTTGCAATAGGACACGAAAACATCATAATTGAATATACTGGATTCTGAAATAGCCATTGTAAAGATTTTAACATACATTGAAATCTGAATAGGTAGTTACCGAATGCAATATAGGAATTTTAATTTGATCTTTCTTTTAACAACTGTTCTGTTCTTTTAACTGTTCTGTCATTTAACAACTTTAAACATTCTGTAAAAAAATATGTTACATAGCAATGCTTGTATTTTGTAGTTGTGGCCCTGTATACTAGTTTTCCGAGTGCACTACTAATACTTTTTTTATATTCTATAACCTAATAACCTTCAGGTAGGACATAATTTGCGACTTATCTTATCAGGAATTACCTCCGTTCGAGGTTACATCTCGATATCCTAGGATCGCATTTAGCACTTACCAACCATATCCCTTTTTACTGTAAAATAATTTTATAATAGAGTATACCCAAAGACCATACTTACCGTCGAGACTTTCACTCTTGCTTATCAAACTCAGCATTGCAGTATTCCTCATGGTTATCAAAAAATATCTCAATTTACTTCGAAACACAAATATAAGTGCCAAGGCCGGGAGAAGTACCGAGGGTATGATCAAAAAATATAACCAGTTTCTATTACTTCTAACTAAATCTTCGATCTGGTCATGCCTAACCTCTTGACTGCAAGACGGGAAATTTTCAAATCCTGTCGATATATCCTCACTCACCAATAAACATTGGTAATCGGCTGGTGTATAATCGAAAAAGAGTAAGCTTCCAACAAAATTTAACTTCATATTTAAATCGCAAACGTTATTGCCGTCACAAACCCTTACGAGAGGTTTCCTTGTTCTTATCAAGTTATTGTATTCTTCGAATCCTATGTGAAAGTTCGAACGGCCAGTTGAAGGACTATTACCACTGAAAGGCATATTTTGTTCGCTTTTACTCAAAATTTCATTGCGCCATGCCAATTCATATATATCTCGCGCATTACAGTTGCAAATTATAAAATTTCTTGACAGACCAATGTAGGAGACATTGGCCATGTCTCTCACCATATCGTCCGATATCATATTGATGTTATTATCTCGTAACGATAAAAATCTCAACTTGGGCATGACATAAATATGTCTCTCAAACCATGTGATTATTCTGTTCCTATCGAGATCTAAAACTTGTAAATTACGAAGTGTTTCTGCCACGTGCCTGGGAACTGAACTGATTTCATTATTGGTCAGCTTTAGTATTTCCAACTTGCGAAAATGTTTCACCGACTCCAATATTTTTAGAGCTGTCTCTTCGGCGTATAGAACTTTCAATGTACCCTCTAGTCCACGCAAAACTTTTGGATGAGATAAGATTTCCAAATTACCGGAGACGTCGAGATACTTCATCGAGGTGTGTTTAAAGACATCTTCTCTCAGTCTTGTAAACGAGCAGTAACACAAGGATAGCCTTTGCATTTTCGGGCTTAAGCTTCTAAGTACGGGGCTATTTCGTTGCGTTAACTTTGTATACGATAAATCTAGCGACTCGAGATTTTTCATATCCTTAAAAAGATCCATTGTCTCAAAGACAACGTGTTTTATTAAACCATTCTCGTCGTAAGCGAAGTTTCTGCTGAGATCTAAATGTATCAAGCTGCTCAGACCACTGAATGCGTTTGCATCAATGTAGGTGATACTATTTTCGCCCAAATACAAGTTTTCCAAGTTGGACATTCCAACGAAGACTTGCGACTCCAAAATGTTAATTGAACAGGAGCGCAAATCCAATTCCTTCAATCTGGAAAACGATATATTGTTGAAGCCGTTTGACCAGCTTGTCTCTGCAAAAGAAAAATCGCCGGATCTCAATATTGTTTTTTGTACACTCATTTCAGTACATATGTACTGATTGAGTTATTTTTACTATAATTATACCGATACTGTTTTAAAACACCTAATCATTATCTGTCCTTTTATAGTTCTACTGTCTACAATGGAACAGTATCATTCTGAGAGGAACCTCGTATAAAGTTGAGAAGAGTAAGCCAAAACTCTGATACGCTAGCTAATTATGGATTGCTAAACTTCACAGACGTTAATGAACATTATAGAAAACTGAAAGGTGTCTAAATGAATATTGTATTCTATTTCACATTCATGCCAGATGATGAATTAAAGGCCAGGATTTAAACGGTAGACATCTGGTGTCAGTGGCTGAAACCCTAACCACAAGGTTATTACTGCTTAATACGTTCTTATATTAACATACATGTTTATATGAAGACATATTCATAAGTATAATTTATATGTCTGATTACAATATATTAACGCATACTTTATTAAATTTAATTTCTTTATGAATACATAAGACCCATAGTAATATATGTATACAACCATTTTCATTGCACGATAAGCAATTGATTGATTGTAAAATTTAATGGATATGGTTATCTGTTAAATACATGTATTTAAATTGCTGATGTTTTTTTTTTATAATTAATGATTTGATAAACAACGGTGATTGAAGATGTCTTTTAAATATGTACTGTGGTCGCATATAACAACGTTAGGGGAACAAGTCAATTCAGAACGATTACAAATAAAATTATAGAAGTAAAACTGTAGTATAGTCGTAGTAAAGTCCACTCATCGGAACGTGAGCAGCGTGGTTACATAAGCTCAGGACTCCCGCGCTTGTTGAGCCAGTGTGGAACTAAAAATATTCACATCCAAGGGAACATACCTCATCTAATCTTAAATGTATTGTAAATTGTTAAAAACATTTAACTTTGCTCTATTCGCACTCGATACACGAACCCTTAAACGACAACAAAAAGTAGATTATCACATGTCCACAATTGCGTCATAAAAAATATTTTTTAAAGCCATTTAAAGACAGCTAGTCCTTAATATTTTAAATTTTTTAAACTTTTTTTAAACTTAAACCTTAATATTTTTTAAACTTTGTATTTGTATTTTGGAAAGCCGCCGCGTAATCGTGTAACAAAAGAGAATTCAACCAAACACTGTTATCCGTAAGTCTTATTCATTGTATTTCTGGACACAAATGCATTCCAAAATTAAATTTAAATTTTACTTTTTAAATGAATATCGATATCCGTTCTTTCTATTATAAACCTCAACCTTTTCACAATGATATACTACTGTTATACTAACATTTTAATTTTTAAGCTTAAATATATTCATACAAAACTCATACATATTACAGCCGCCGCGTGTTCTATAATTTGTTGTTGTTGTAATATACCGAGACAGTAGTGGCCCGTTGGCACAGTGGTTAGTGAACCTGACATCACACGAATAAATATTTGTGTGATGAACACAGGTATTTGTGCTGTGTCTGGGTGTAATAAAAAAAACATATCTATATAAGTATATATTTGAATGTATATATGTAATTTAACAGCCCACTGGTTACCGTAACACAAGCTCTCTTGATGCTTAGCATGGGATCAGATGGCCGTGTGCATAGATGTCTCAAGATATTTATTTATGCATATTTAGTAGTCTTTATTTAAATTCTAAAAGACTACTAATTCTTTGTAGACGCAGGGCACATTTCTTTCCCCCGAATGTAAATCGTTGCACTATACCGTCAAAGATTGTCATACTTACGTATCCTTGGCGTTGTCAGTTCGACCACCATCTCTCTAGAGTCGGTAGCGTTCATGAAAACGTCGTACTGCTCTCCCGTGGAGCTGGACAGCTGGAAATTATTCCCGTAGAAGCTCAAGTACTCTACAGTTTGACCGAGCGCCCTACCGTTGGTGTCGCAGCATGAAAAGACCTGGAAAACATGTCAGGATTCCCAAATATAGAGTTCGTAGTGTACGCGTATGTTCAAATTCTGAATACGTCTTTTGCTCATTTGGAACATGTATACATTTGTCCGGGCTTATGATAAGCTTATGATAATTATTGGGAGATAGCATACTCGGCTATCGGACCAAAATATTACCTATTCCCTAATTACCTATTTTTGGGTCCATTTTTTTCTGGGTAACGTTACATTCCGACAAAACAAATGCTTTTACTCAGCACACAAATACTTATCGTTGATGGATATCGAACCATTATTCTCCGACTGAACAGTTAGAGTTACTAACCAGTAGACCAACAAGTCAGTCAATGATGGGCCTTTCTCTTCCCTACAATTAACATCACGCCTGTAACCCCCGAAGGAGTTGACAGAGGAGTC
>DVPD01000807.1:0-10345 GCA_018237605.1 Apyrrothrix (Melanopyge) sp. n. Burns01
CGTGCAGTCTTATCATTTATCAGGTAACATATCAACAGTCCTATTTACTGCGGTCTTACTACCAATTAACACCAAATAACTAATAGTCTTATAAGCGACCTACATTAACTGAACGAACTGTCCTATTCCTACATTCCTGTTCGATGTCGGCACCCACTGATTACAGTCTGCTTGTTTGTTATTTCCGTCACATAAAAAAATTAAACGAATAGAATGTGATGTCTGAAAAGAGCATCTCGAATCGAGTATTCTCCTTAATAATTCTCTCCAGTTAAGGTTATCTGGAAAAGATCGGTCTTTTAGCAATAAGACCGCCAGTTGTACTTGTTCAACTCTGTTAGGCTATTTTATGTGTGTCTCTGTGGTATACAATAAAGTGTTATTGCACTGTACCTCTATATGTGGACGTACTGTAGCTTCCTCCCTTTCGTACTAATCTAAGAAACCTTTAAATGTTAACATTAGATTAGATCGTAATTATCGAATTCAACTGCAGTATTCTTCATCTATTTCCACGAGTAATAGTAACGAAATAACTATGTTTATATCGAATCGTATATTGGTTGATTGAGTATTCATAAAACCTTAGAAACAACGATGTAATTATAATAACCAAATGGAAACTATTAAAGATCTAGTCTGCAGGGAAGTGGAGGATTCAAAAAACGGAAGGTTGTTTCACGTTTGGAGGAGGCTTCCTCGTATATCCAGTGGATTTCAGCGGGCTGAGATGATGATGATGATGGGAGGTACACGTTAAAAGCGATGTTATCTTAACTTTCTACTTTACTACCTTATAAACTTAACATCACGCCTGTAATCCCCGAAGAGGTAGGCAGAGGAGTGTAGTACAATCCCACGGTTCACCAGTTACGTCTACGTCCCAATACGGAATACTGTCTTGTATAATCAATTTAATGTGCTCGTAGCCCTGACGCATTGGTAAATTGGAAGCGATCTGTAAAGTTACGCAACGTTGGATGAGGACAGCAGCGACTGTCGGACTGGATAAGTGACTATGATGGGGAACCGTATAACGTGGGGAACTGTGGGGAATGGACAGATATGTATATATCCGAGTCGGGACGCAGTAAGAACATATTCCCCAATCCCGTGCCGGGATACAGTGTTTTAACAAGCGACTAAGCCCTGCGCTGGCAGATCACGGTATAGCGCGGCCTGCTAAGCACAGCTTAGGCAGTGCCAGAAACTGTGTTCTGCGATACCCAACCCGCATGCAGAACTTGAGGATTATGGGCATAACCGCTCAGGATAAGCCTATGTCCAGCAGTAGAGTGCAATAGGCTGATGATCGAGTTCAGATGTTAGGTAACAGTCGTTAAATTTCATCGAAAGCCGTAAATGCGGTATAAAACATCCGGACAAACGAGATAACTAGTTTCTCGTGATTCTATGACGTGATGTTAGGAAAAATCGTTAAAGTTCATCGAAAGCATTAAAGGTGCCTTAGAACATCCAACAGGCGAGATAAGTAGTAACTCATATTTCTATCAATGCGTACTGAAGCAGCGTTGAGAATAATGCACCAGGAGTCCCGCCCTTCCAGGAGAGACGCATCAAACAGAGAAAAGTAAGCAATATTTATATAAACTTCAAAGATATCACATTATGCTTTATTTCGGATATATTAGACTTTGCTTACAGGCATACTTGTTTAGAAATCACGTAACCCAAATGGAACAATGAATCATTTTTATGTGTACACACTAAGTATCCATTAAAACATGTATATAATCGCAAATTCAGCTGAGACCGTGAAAAGTTTGTTTCATCCTCGAGTCTTAATCATTTTTTTATTTGTTTTTACTTCCTACAGACGAGATGTATGCAGTAGTGACTGCTAACCTTCATTCATCACAGAAATACTTCAAAAACAAAATGAAGTTAGTACTAATTGGTTATATGACTGAATAGAACGTAACATCACGCCTCTAATCCCCAAAGAGGTAGGCAAAGGAGTGTAGAAAACTCCCACGTTTCACTAGTTGCGTTTTCGATCCATTATGGATTAGATGATGAGTCTATTGCCTTACACCGGGCACAAATCCAGACTCCGAGCCACTACCAGAAATTTTAACCGGAAATTCTTGTTAGAAGAATCCAGTAGTACCCGACCAGGGATTTGAACCCAGGACCTCTCGATCGACAGTCCCACTCGTAACCACTCGACCAATGAGACAATGACTAAATAGGTCTGTACCAATATACCAATTTCTCTGTTTGTTGTCTGTCTGCTAACCAACTTGAAACGCTAACGCTAAAACTGTCGCTTAACAGCAAACGTGAACATAAACACGGCGTTGCTGCCGTAAACACTGCTATTCTAATTACAGTTTCAAAAACGGTAAAATAGCTTCGGATTTTGATTTTTCTCTAGTTCGCTAAATTTATATAACTTATTTCTCTGTTCAGTTATAAATATTATCAATTTACGACCGCGGCAAGGGTTAATATCTTTATATCGAGGTGACACAAATACCTCTATCTTAAAAAAATTGACGTCGTAATATGAATTTATCATAATATTATGCGAGAAGAAAAACATTAACGACATATCAAAACATCCCGTAACGCCATTTCGTATCCCGATTCCGCGCAAGTATGTATCCCGGCGGTGATTTTAATTCTGGAACTGGAGCAATTCGGCGCCAACAGACACTCACACAGGCACACTCACACACACAAACACACAAATACCAATTTGTCGTCGTAATGCATTACATTTTTCATACAGTCAATGCAATCTCATGTTTTCGTAAACAAGTCCGCGCTGGATTTAGGGAGGTTCTTCGCAACAAACAAATTATCAAGGAGGAAATATTGATCGTTCTCTCGGTGCGTCAGAAATATCTGTCTAATATTTACGTCAAGGCGCACAAGTCTCAGCCTCAGACGGATATTCACGTCAAGGCAGACATGTCAGTAGAAGACACAGAAAATACGCTATTTTATTTGTCTTGTGCAAATATAGCAGCTAATTATTGATGTTGCCTTTTGTTTCACAGCTAGTTGAGGGTATTCCACCCTAACTTGGGGATGTCTGATGTGTACATATAATCCACCCATCATCCATGTGAAGGTG
The DNA here is from genome assembly GCA_018237605.1 of Apyrrothrix (Melanopyge) sp. n. Burns01. Classification (NCBI taxonomy): domain Eukaryota; kingdom Metazoa; phylum Arthropoda; class Insecta; order Lepidoptera; family Hesperiidae; genus Apyrrothrix; species Apyrrothrix (Melanopyge) sp. n. Burns01. The sequence continues at coordinate 3,104 of DVPD01000807.1, forward strand.
GAGAATAAAGTTCATAAAGTAGGTACTGATGAGTAAGCAAATCAATCTATTCGTCATTTTTAAGATGCAAGTGCTAAAAGGCCTTTTTATTTTGATATTTTATGTGATATTTGTTTCTATGAGCCTTATAACGTGGAGCGACCGCTGATCATATATATAAACTGACCTCGAATAAGACTGGGACCTTGGAATGGGTCTGTCAGTGTCGATTAGTTAAGTAATACAAGTTGTTAATAAGAATATTCCTTCCTCGTTGATCGTTTTGGTTGCAAGCGCAATTGCTGATTGAGAGGTCCTGGGTTCAAATTCTGGGTCGGATACAATTGTATTCTAACTTTGTAGTAGAAATATTTCGAGTAGTTTCTCGGACTCTAAATTTGTGCCCGCTGTACGCCAAAAGACACCACCTATTCCATAATGGGACGCAAACGTAACTGGTGAAACGTAGAAGCGTACTACACTCCTCTGTCTACCTCTTCAGAGATTACAGCGTGATGTTACGTTTATAAGAGTAATGATTGGTTAGTTTTCCGAAGACCTTCAACAGATTATTGACACGACATTATCAAAAAACTGAGACACAATTTTCAATAATATTGTAGCTACACCCCTAATAAATTAAAAAGTACGCAGAATGTTTAGATCAAAGTATTTCGCTAGCACTTGATTCCCCTTACACATTAATAACACAGAAATAATCGGGGTCGTTCATCGCATCTCTACCGTGACCAGCGCTCCGGTAGCCAAGAATGCCGCATCAAAATTATATATCCGCTCAAGCCGGAGCCACAGCTGTCCCGCTACCCGTGCACGGCACGGCTGCACAACCCATGCTATACAAAATCTTTCATAGACTTTGTCTATAAGTCATTTGCTCTTTTATTTCACGTTTCTCTCACCATAATTATTTCAGTGTAGCCAGTATCGAATTAATTCCTATATATTTGCCACACGGTGCTCTCTGCCTATCCCGTAAAGACCGGGCGTGATGATGGTAAAATAATAATGTTTTTGTCGTGCATGGGACCGCTAAACAAACCATATGATACATATTTTTTTAATAGAGTTTGTACAAATAATTTTCTCTTTTATGTCTATTCTCTCACGATAATTGTTTCAGTGTAGAGTATACCAAGATTATATACATTTTTTAATTTTTTTTTCGTTTCACCTTAAATCCACAGTTTGGTGTTAAAAGTTGCTTAATACAGGTTTTTGTAAAGAAACGTTACACTTATTAACGTAGATTGGGAATTTAGCGAACAGAAAAATGCTTACATTAAAAAAAAACTTTAGTTACCTTGCCACTAATGAAACTAGGGTCTTAGTAACGACTAATGCTAACTGACCCGACTGACGCTAACCGTAGGATGTCTGCATTCCGAGTTCAAACATACGTACATATCGTCACGACTGTAATCCCCGAAGAGGTAGGCAGAGGAGTGTAGTAGACTCCCACGGCTGACCAGTTACGTTTACGTCCCATCATGGAATAGGTGATGAGCCTATGGCCATACACCGGGCACACGTCCAGACTCCGAGCCACTGCTAGAAATTTTGACTCCAAATTCTAGTTTAAAGAATCCAATACTCGCAACACCGCGACCAACAAGGCAAGGGTTTTTTTGGGCTTTCGTGACCTGTCCTAGGACACATGTTCACTTCTAATCTAGCAGGGGTCATGTTCAATATTAGCCTAGCACATACAATAAGAACATGTAGACATAGAAAGAAAACAAAGACCATGAACCACAAAAATCAAACAGAAATTAATGATGTGCGCGCCTAAGATTTTATGAAGATTAAAATGTTCTGAAATTACTCTAGTATCTAATTATATCGAAGAACATCCATATATTTACTTTATTGACTGTATGCTAATAAATATTACCATTTTGAGATTTGATATCTCGTCTCGGAACTATAATAATTAGGTAATGTAATATAAATTTTGTAATCTTTTTTTGCGGTTATAAACAATATCATTCAAGACTGCATGTAACCTTAGCATTGCAATTAATCTCCAATCCTACAATAGATCTTGGATAAGTGTATAATTTCAAATATCTATCAGTCAATCCTTTCATACCAAAAAAAATTACATATATTTACATAAATATTTCTATATATAGTATATATGTAGTTATCAGCCGTCTGATTACCATAACACAAGCTCACTTGATGCTTACTTTGCAATCAGACGGCCGTATGTGGAAATCTCCCAAAATGTTATTATTACATTATTACTATCCTGTTAAGCCTGAAACAAAGATACTGTAACGTGTTATGAAGAAAAATTACATATGTATTAAAATTGTTATTAATCTAACGTCACCTACTTAACAAATGTAGCTCGTGCGATGAGTTACGTAAAATTAAGTTATAACTCACCCACCACGCATATAACTCATCAGAGATCATCGTATAACTCATCAGAGATCATCGTATAACTCATCAGAGATCATCATGTAACTCATCATGGATTTAGTGAAAGGATGGGAACATTGAATGATGGAAAACTATGTAGCAATGTCGCTCCAGGAGTATGTGCCGTGCCAAGTGGGTCAGACGAGTGCTCACGCGGAAATTACTGGATTTTTGCGTCTGGAATTCCTGGCTCCGGTGATGTATTACGTTTTGAATATTCAAAAATATGCAATAGAGGGAAAAGATAAAATATATGACAGAAATATTTTGACTTTGGTGTCCAAAGTATCAAGCATAAAGATATCAATGGATAATATCAATAAAACCTTAAAGCAAAATAATTATTCTTCTTATCAATAGCAGAAGAATCCAAGTGCCTAAGTCTCTATTTATCTTGCAGAATATCACTATAAACCATCATGATGATCGTTACAACGATGAGAACAATACTAGTAGGGTTTTTCAAATAACTTTTCAAATTATTTTGCTAACTGTGTACAATTCTTTATTAAAGTAGCGTCTAAAAACACATTTCATATTCTCAGATAAATGTGACCTGGAAAAGAATAACGACTTAAACGGTTATATATGTATGTATAGTGTAATTACCATTCAAGGCATGACTTTTAAAAAATATATTTTTCATGATATATAATGTTACTGCATTATTCATTTGCTATATCTTTCTTATAAAAATAAATATATTGATCCCGTGGTAATTCCGACTGTTGAGCTAGATTTGCGAATGCGATTCTCACCCAAGACAAATATTTGCTTGATGAGTAGACCTGTTTCTTCTGCGTCTAAGTGTAAAGTTAAATAAGTTGATAATGCTTAAATTTTTATGTAATAGTGAATGTTTTTAAAAATTTATACATGTAGACTGTTGTCTATCAGGTTACTATAGTACATACTCTGCCTAATATGGTTCAGATATTCGTGAGTGACAGGGCTGAAGTTAACAATATTACTGTACATTACTTGTACCTACAAGTTAATTTTTATAGGGTCTTGAATAGAAAATATTACATGTATATATCAGTCTGCCTCGTTGGCTGTGTTGATTGTAAGCGCGACTGCGATCGAGAGGTCTTGGGTTCAAATCCCTGGTCGAGTACTATTGGAATTTTCTAGTTTAAATTTCTCGCAGTGGCTCGTAATATAGATTTGTGTCTGGTGTATGGCAATTGACTCACCCCCTATTCCATAATGGGGCGTAAATGTAACTGGTGAAACATGGGAGTTCTCTTCTGCCTACGTCTTCAGGATTTCAGGCGTGATGTTACTTATACCTACAAGTTAATTTTTATAATGTTGTGGAATATATAAATTTTCATGAATTTATAAATAATTCAAACTTGTGGTAAAATAGACCACAGAAAGGACTTTAGTCACATTTCAGTTAAAAAAAAAAGTGTTTACTGGCTTCAATGACCACCGATCACTAGGCGGAATGCCCATTAACTATTCCTAATTTTAAAAATCTGCTTTTAGCTTTTTAAGTGTGCTCTAAAATGACGCAGTAAACCAGTAAACCATAATCCCTGCGTTCTTTCGTGCGTCACAAGTTTGCGTTTTAATTTTATAAAGATTTATTTCATATGATTTTTATTACACCACATAGCTCGTATAACTCTCATTGCGCGCCATTTTGATTAATGTAATAAAATTAATTTCGGCAACCGAACACGTACGGGACGAAAGTGCCATACCTACTACATGTTGACTACGTATATTATTACGCATGAAAATTTGAATCAGATTGATTCTTCAACTAAAAATATACTCTAAAATTTGGCTCAAACATCTAAAATAAAAATATCAATAAATTTCATAATGACCGCAACTGCTCACAACTTATGATGAGATGTAGCATAAATAGATCGTTACATGGAAAATTCACATTTACTTACTTCAATATTATCTTATGAAATTATATTCTCGGTTCATTCCATTTCATTTATCGAATTACATTTTGTGTCTGTGTAAAACGGAACGCACATTTGGCGCCAAGAGTTCACGCGCTACAGATTATACAAGACTATCAAATGACAATTATGAAGTGGTTTTTTATTATCAATTTAATGGTCGCACATTTTAAAATGTCAAAACACAACATATATCATTTAATTTGGAAATAAATTGCCATTGTAATTTGAGAAAATAGGTATATTAATGTTAATTTTAAAACCATTTGTCTTCATGGCGCGCTCTCGTAGCATTCCTTACTAGATCGTAGCACTCGCGTAGCAAACGCATTGCCGAGTTAATCCGACGCTTAACTGAGATTATTTATTATAAATTCATGACGATAGGCCCCGTTACGTTTTTTTTATGTCTATAAAAAATGTAACTAATAATAAATGTATTAATACGAATTAAGTATTGTCGCGTAAAAAACATTGGTAATATTCTACTCACTGACGCAATTATTATTTTATAATGCCACGTTGTTTTATTTTAATTTTCCGTCTACCTGTATAGTGTTTGTTGTCTGTGTTTAAAAAACTGAAAATAAAAAAACTATAAAATCTCGTACTCCCGCCATTCCGAATTTTAAACACCAACCGTTATTTAAATTTACCGAACACTAAAATCACTTCACTGACGTTCACTTTTAAAATTTGAAATTGGAATTATAATTTTAATTCCAGAGGATACCGCACTGCTTTGCGCGCGCTTTAAGACTAGTCGGGCACGATCGCTCTGCGTGGTAACATGCATATGTTTTTATTTATATATTTCATTATAATTACGTTCATTTTTCACGGTTCAACACATGTTATGCGTGGTGAATTATGAGTTTTAACGGGTTGCGTCAATTTTAACGGCATTTCGTCCTGAAAATATTAGCGTCCTGTTTTTCTATTTAATTCCGACACGGTTATGATAACTTAAAAAATGGAAGTGAACAGTTGTAATTGTTTTTAATAATAAAAGTGTGAGACAGTGTATGAAAATCAAAAGGGTTTACTTTATTTCAATTTATTATTGGTTTAAATTATTCTAATTAAACTAGTTTGCTAGAATCATAGCGCATAGATAATTACGTTTGCAACAATATTTAAACAGTATATATTAATAACTGGGCATCTGCGGTATTAAAAATAAATAATTGGTACTGGCCTATTTGCAGTATATCCAGCGAAGGGACACCCACAGCATTACCAAGACTCAAACACTAGAATTTTTTAAAATACTTCTCTGTATTTCGGTGTCGTGTGTAGCGTCTATGACAGTCCTCACAATTTTAACACATACATCTTTTATATAAGGTTATTTTCAGAAACTAAACACAGGATACAGTCCTAACTAACATATTTTACCTCTAGCGCTTTCATCAAGTAAGTATATAGTAAGATCAGATCCATATACCCACTACGATCTCACTTAGACACAACTCCTTTTTCTCAACTATGGGTGCCTAAAACCCATTACGTCTATCTCAACATCTGTGCTTATAACCCTTAACTTTCTTATTCTGAGCGAAGATCCGTGTTCAACAATGATACATTAGAGAGTCCGATTTTGATGACCACTACGTCTGCTGGCTCACGAAAATTTCAATGGTGCTGTTCCAGTATAGATGTTGGTGTAGGAGATGGAACCTAAAGCTACTATGATTGCAAGAAGTTTCAAACCCTAAAATTCTTTTCAGAGGTCTTGATATAACGTACCTTGTGAAATAGGCAAACGGTTGTGAAAACTCGATATTAATGATTACCAAAATGTTTACGGGAAATGTACCCTTTGTGTATGGTACTATAATGTGTGTCTTAACTACGTGACACGTGGGAGTGTACTACACTCCTATGACTACTTCTTCAGGAATTACATGCGTGATGTTACGTTTTTTCTTTTTATTTATATATATTATATATTATAATATGACTACATTCACTGCTTCGTTGGTCGTGTTGGTTGCAAACACAACGGCCGATCGAGAGGACCTGGGTTCAAATCCCGGGCCGAGTACTATTGGAATTTTCTAAAAATTTGAATTTTCTAGTAGTGGCTTGGAGTCTGGATTAGTGCCCGGTGTATGGCAATAGGCTCACCATCTATTACATACTGGAACGTAAACGTAACTGGTGAAACATGAGAGTGTACTACACTTCTCTGCCTACCTCTTCGGAGATCACAGGCGTGTTGTTACGTTATTTATTACCTATTTTTTTGTAAAGCTGTTATTTTATAAGTGAAAATAAAGCCGTCAAATAATTGATAATTTTTAATATTATTCCATAATTCTCTTTGGCTACTCCGTAAGGGACATGGCGTGAAGATATAATCATAACAAATCTATAATACGCTACTGTGAAAGTTTTCAAACGTACAAAGGCCTTTCACACAGATACGTGAGTAGCGGCGGCTACCTCAGTTCCAACGTCAAGAACCCCGTGCAAACGTAATTACGTACGAAACTCTTGAAATAACGCGGCAATTAACTTTATTAATCGATGTTTACTTACATCGGCGATATTCGTAAATCGAGGTATATCCGTTTGGGCGATGTCCAATGCTGACTTAATAAGATACTTTGGAGTAATGGAAGAGATATATCAATTTGAAAGTTAACTCGTTGTTTTCTTACACATAACGAAATTCCATTTTTTTGTTTCCACACGTTTTCAACACTCGTGGCGGTTACTAACGTCGTCCAGTCTACATTTGAGTTTGAAACAAATTGACATTACGTCACCAAAGAGACTTAGGTTCCAAATTTGAATTTCAGATAACTTTTTGAATTTCTATCTATCTATCTATCTATATCTTCACGCCAGGTCCCTTACGGGGTAGGCAGAGAGCACCGAG
>DVPD01000808.1:0-10340 GCA_018237605.1 Apyrrothrix (Melanopyge) sp. n. Burns01
AGTCAGCCGGTCGCCAGAGCCTCGTCTGTTATACAGCAGGGTGCACCACGTGCAGGTGAGGTTGGCTTGGGATCCTAGAGTGAAGCTTGGAACCCCTTACACCCCACCCGGGACAATACTACATATATTTCTAACCTAACGCGGTACGGTAGGGTACAATACGGTGGAATACTAACTAATAATTACTTATACATCCTCCATTTTTTCGCCCATAAGCGAATGAATCTGAAGTCTCGATTCGAAATACATTATGACAATAGCTCAATAACTAATGTTTCTCCAGCAAACGTCCCTCCAAGCGGGTTCGTGCCTCCCATGAAGGTAGTCATGGAGCACGTGTCAGGAGTCAAAGTCGGACCTCCGAGATTGCCCCAGACTCCCCTCGACAGCAACCGCGCGCGCCGCATTCAAGAGAAGCTGATAGAATTGGGTTACAGTGGAAAGAATTAATTTGATTAATGACATCCATTTATATTTGGAATAAAAGTACTCTCTTATTACAGATTGTTTTATTTTTTATTATTTTGTAGAATCGCTCGAAAATTGTACATTCTGGAAAGAAATGTTCAGTTTTGTGGATTGTTGGAATTGAGACGTTGACCCAAACAAACGTTGAGGCGGCAGTTGATGTTAACACTGAAAGACCATCGAGCCAGTAGGTAATCAAGAAATCTGATCATCTACTACTTACTTCCCTAGACACACTCCTGAACTATTCCACAAGACATACTGGAGCAGAGTAATTCTTCAAACTGAACCACAGCCACACCACAACGAACAGAAGTATTGATATTGGCTATTGACTGCCTATGTACATTTGATTCTGTTCTCAAAAATAATATTCGCTAAAATTATATTCCGTGAACTGTTGAATTTAAAGAAAAATCTCTTTAAACACCGACTGTTCTAGGACAACAATTTCTAAGTTAAGTTCAAATCCACAAAGAATGTCTCAGGAGATTGCATATAAAAGAAATGAATTATAACGAAAAGCTAATACATTGCATGTTTTAAAAGTATACATGTTTGAAATGTTGCTGTTTTTTGTCCCGCGTCTAAAATACCATATGACAATTATGCTTTGTTTCATCACATGGCAACATTACGAAGTGAATACATTTAAACAAGCTGAATACAAGATTTTATTTTGTTCATGTTTCAATAATTGTTACATTAGTTCAAACTTTTGCTTATGAGTTAATTATGATAGCGTTGTTCGATCCCAGTATAAAGATAAAATTGATCTTGATTTCACACTTATTTATAATGATTTGAGATAACAATAATAAATGCCATTTGTTTTCTTATCACACACTATCACTTCAACAAAAATAGACTTTATGCTATACAACAATGAAATCATTTTGCCCTGTACTTAGTTGACCAGATTCAAAGCCTTCAGTTTATCGGCAATTCGTTTCTTAGCTTCCAAAGATAATTCCTTTTGTGGTAGCGACGGGGGTCCTACTTTAATCCCCGTGGCTATCTCCATACCAGCTTTCATTATTGGAACCCAGGGGCCTGAAAACAGCAATATGTATGTTAATAGCACATCGGAAAACATAAAACTTGTGTAAGTTTTTTTTTGGTAAAGTATTAAGTACTAAATTCTAATGCAGACCGGCTGAAGTTAGGTAGCCAATACAGATAAAAGATAAAAAAAAAAACTTCATACAAAGTCAGCTAAGTATGTGGCATCTACAAATATGCAAACGAGCAGTAATTACACCATTGTCTTTGCATCTGTCTATTATCATATTATAAATTTGCGAAAACAATACACAACAGTTAAAAACGCTACAATTATGGATTTAGACAAATATTCACCTTCAACAGTATGGGCCTCGATGGCTAAACTAAGTTTCTCCTGCAAAAGCCTGGCTCGTTCCACATCTCCCTTTGCTACGGCGTCCAGTATATCCTGAGCCAGCTGCGGGAACAAGTTGAAGGACGTACCGATACTGGACCTGATGCCAAGCAGCGCTGCTGGAGCTAGAAGCTGTAAAACAATTATTTACAAAATTTGTTGGTACTTCATAATGTGACAAATAGGCAACACTAGATGTGGTCCCTATGGATTTATTAACATCAGGACAAAACTTAACTCCTATTAGTATGAGTACTCATAGGAGTTAGGTTTCCTACTGAAAGCTAACTTTCATCATCATCATCATCATCATAGATAGGGTGGTGACCACTGCACAGTGACATTATGCACCAAGCTTTGTTCAGTCCATTTACGAATTTCTAAGTTTTAGGATAGTGATATATATATACACATATATAAGAATCGTACTGTATCAGCCCCAAGGAACATCTCTTGACCGTCCTTCAAGTTCCTCAACACTTGGGCGCCTTCACTCAAATCGTTCGACGTGAACTTTATACCCTTAAAGTTTGGTATGCGCGCTGTGGCAGCTTGGGCGAATGCTGGCATGTTGACTGCGGACAAATTGAGAAGGATTACAAACAATTATCACCGCTAAAGCATGTATAGAAAGAATAGAACTCCGAACCCCATGGTGTCCTGGACCAGTGTCGTAAGAGGCGACTAAATCCGGCGCTGACTGATCGCGGTATTTCGCAGCCTGACTACGCACGTAGCTTCACGAGCAGCTGAGTAGGCGGTGCGAGAAGCGGTGCTCTGCGAGCCACAACCCGCATGCCCAGCGTGGGGATTATGGGCAAAAACCCCAAAACCCCTCAGGGGAAGCCTGTGCCCATCAGTGGACTTAAACAGGCTGATAGTGCTGATGATGATACCATACTTATTCCAATTTTAAATATCAATACAAAATGTATGTACCTTACAAACATAACAATTTATTATCTTTGTTTTGAAAGCCGTGACATTGAAAAAGTCTTACTGTTACATAATATTCATCAAACATTTACATTTCAATATTACACCTGGCGACCCCTTATCGCATAAAATCGTTGGTAGCTTACGTACTCATCAATGCACATAATTATATACGTACTTTCCTGATAACTTATCGTTTTTTCAGGCAAAATGTGTAATTAAGGCGAAATTTGATTAGCTGATAAAATTCATTCTAATAAAATCTCTTCGAATATTATTACTATATGGACCACAAAGCCGGATTTGGCAAACTAAGCACAGGGTGCCAATGCGCTCATTAGGCGTGCCCTGTCCAGCAGTGGGCTAAGACAGGCCGATGATGATGTTGATAACAAAGCCAAATTTTTTTATCATATAAAAAGCCAACTTTTTCTCACTCTCAACTTTGCTCATGCTTGGAATATGGTAGTAGAGCACTGGTAAGTTTGGGGCGGCGTTCGCCACCAATTCCACGTAGGAAACCAGTTCAGCTACAGAAGCTGGCTTGAAGTACAGCTCCGGCAGAGAGAGTAGCGAGTTCACGCCAGATTGTGAACAGTACTTTGCCTGAAAGCGATCATCATTGTCAAGCCCAAAATAATTGATCTAATATGAAGCGCAAATAAGTATTAAAGGTTGAAATAAAAAACATTTGGAAATCGGTTCTGATGGAACTTTGATACTGGTTGCTTCAGAATAGAATGTGGATATTTCTTATAATATCAAGAAAACACCTGTTTGGTCATGCGACGAGCTCGCCTTTTGTCCTTCCTAACTAAAAACTACAATCAGCCGTACCAGCTTCCAGATAGTGACATCATAGCACGCACACAGATCGGACATAATATTCTGAACCTTTTAATGATCTATAAGTAAAATTGCATACTAACTTTTAATCAACCAATTAATCAAGGAGAGTAAAGTTAATCAATCAAAGTACGGGTAAGTTTTATCAATCAATCATACATGTACATTTGTTCAATAATTTCAGGTATTATCACCAAATGTGCAAAAAAACATTCCACTTGGTAACATAAATACATTGAAATCGATTGCGTAACATTCATCGTCTTTTCGTGAACTGGTAAACAAGATAGCGAATATGTCAACATTCGATGATAACATTTTAAATATTTATCATAAAAAAATAACTACAGCTAAAGAAACCCGGGACAAACAGTAATCTGCGTAAGAGTTTTGTGCACACTTTAAAAATTATACCTTTGTACAAAGCTAGGGCAGGTAATCCGTTTCATAGTCCTTACGGATCGCAGAGGATGGGGAGGAGGTCTAGTAGCCTTTCTGCGCCAGCACTTTCTTATTAGGGGTTCTGTATTCTTGTAGCCTTTTCACGCCAGGACTTTCTTGTTATAAGTTATATATAACTTCATTACTAATGTGTCATCATCATCACCAATAACGTGTAATGTTTCATCCTATCGTACTGACCAGATCAACGACATCTGCAAGCGGCGCACCGCCCACTTGCACCATGATGTGCAAGTCTGTGACTTTCCCGGCCTTGACCCATTCGTCTATAACTTTTTTTCTGTCCGACACACTCAGAGACATGTGCTCTCCCGTGGTACCACCAACTGTGAACAATACAACGTAACGTATGTAGACAGGCAGAATTGGAAAGAGAATTTTTTGCTGACAGTACAACTTGATAGAATATATGTACAATGACTTTTAAAGCAGATTCCCTTTAAGATTAGGAAAAAGCATACGATACTTAGCATATATCTGAATCCATAGGTAAGAATATTAACTTATCTTTAGTAGTTTTGGTCTTGATGTTTTCTTTTACTGACCATACCTAAGGAAACGGGGATTAGTCGGGTTGGTTGCATAAGTATCTCACTTTCCAAATGTGTCACTTATCTTGTTAAAACGCCATTTATAAAAGTATGTAAGACATGTATGAATGATAAACAGATTTACTAATGAGAGTAGATGACAAGTAACTCAATAATTGGGCAGTCACTTACCTAGCACAGATTTGATGCCTGCTTTACTTAAAAAGCTCGCGTAGCCCCCGATCGCTCCATAATTAATCGTGTGGTCATCATTGAGGGGTGTGAAAACTGGTGGCATTAGACCACGCGCTGTGAACACCACCTAAGAACAATTAATCACATAGATGTATTGTGTTAAGGTGTTACATATGTGTGTCTCTCTCTTTCTTAAGTCGCTCCCTCATTGCTGAGGATCGTGATCCCGCTCAATAACATCCAACAGCATTTTCCAAGACGAGTGATTCTTCGCTTGGTGCACTACCATGAATATATGCGTCTATCAACGCCAAATATTCGCTTTTCATCTATGGGGAATTTTTACAATTGAATTTTACAAATATAAGCCTAAAACTAAAAACAAAAATCTGTTAAAAAAATCCCTGAAGTGGAAGGTGAAGGAGTGTAGTACACTCCCATGTTTCATCAGTTACGTTTGTCTCACTATGGAATAAGAGATAAGCTTATTGCCATACACAACACACAAATCTCGACACTGAGCCACTACTAGCAATTTCTACGAGGAAATCTAACTTAAGAAAATCCAATATAGGACACCAATAGGGATTTCAACCCAAGAACTCTCAATCAGCAATCATACTTGTAATCACTACCAACAAGGCAGTCTAAGCAAAATAGTACAATAAAAAAAAAGTTTTAGTGAACATCATATTGCAGTCCGTATTTTTACTTTAATAACCAACAATTCATATTTAATTCTGTTTAGGTTTATTCGCAGTCATTACAATTTTATTTCATAACACAAACTACCTGATACAATGAAACCCAAGATTGATTTACCCTTGCTTATGCCAGACATTTAGATTTTCCAAGAGTGAAATTTCTCAAAATATCTGGATGCATCCATAAAAAAAATATTATCAAAAAGAAAAGCACTAAATATTATGTTAACTAACATTATTACAAATAGAATATGATTACCAGTGATATAATAATGCTTATAAGAGTGTATTTATCCTTGATTTTGTATTAATTCATCTTAATATCATGATATTTTTATATTTCTTACCATTTTTAATCCAGAAATTAATCTTGAACCAGAAATTTTTAATATTGTATGTAAAATGTAAATTATAGGTCCAACCTTATGCAACCTTATCTCATAAATGCTGGTATTCAGAAGTGTTTATTATCAAAACAAAGTTTCATTGATAAAGATATAGTCTTCCAAATAAATAAATGAGTTGGAAGACAATGGTGTTGCCACTACAACAAATCGACATGAAACATAAGTTTATATTATATATGAAAACAAAAGATAAATGGTGAAAAACAAATGAAACAGAATAAAAAATAAATATATGTAGTAAATGTCAGGTAGCTATCCGTACAATTTGAAAAATGTACATTCAAACTTGCTTCACAATACATTTCGTAGCTCAATGTTGAACCTCTCATTTTGCATCCTGATAGCTCAGCTACGGCATGGACAACCTATTGGGTCAAGTTAAGCTAGTCATCGACCATTATTATTCCATATACCAACTGGAAAAGGGCTCAGTCTTACTATAGGTTGGCTTACGGTTCAAAAAATATGTAAATTGAAGTAAGTGAGTAAATAAATAAAGATTCACCATGTTATGCAGCCTTTACATCCCTATTGCTCAATCATTTCTCACGCCACAATGGAAATTGCGAAACCTTTTCGGAGAAGCGTGGTCATCGATGGACAGCGACGCCTGGACACCACCTTGGATTCCATCGCCGAACCGAGCGGACGCTTCCGCTGTTGCGCTCTCCTATTCAATCGCTGAGTAATCGAGACCAACAAATTAGTATTTAGTTAGGATAAGATAATCCAAATGTAATTTTTATCATTTCAAATTTAGATTATTATGTGATAAATTTCTATTTTTTAAAATCTCCTCCGACGCCCAAAACCCATAACTACCATCTAAACAAGACCTTTTAATAGGTGTCTGGTCGGGAAAATACCAGTGTGACTCCTATAGATCTTCGGCCCAATTTGAAAAATTCTTAAATCTCATGATACAACTTATCAGAAAATTCCACGCTTCCACACGGCACCTGATAGTTTTGTTGAATCGAAAGTTTGGGTGATTTCAACAGACTTGATAAGCATACTAAGTACAGTTTATAACGTAGGAATAGTACATTCAATTTCTTTTTCTCTCTAGCAACTAATAAACAAATATAGTACATTATAATGTGCATGTACAGTTCTCGATTGTTTATTAGTAATCCAATCGTTATTACATGAATAATAATTGTTCCTACCATTTGTAATTTTCAAAAACAATTAGTGTAATCTAAACTACAGCGGCACATTTAAATTTGAAAAACGTCTGAAAATGCACCACTACCATGTCGCTGTCAAAAACTATCTTCCATAGTAAAATCGTTTTAAATTGCCCTGAAACTCTGTACTTTTAACATATAATAACACGCAAGAATTATTAATTATTCATTGCATATAAACTCAATAATTATAATATTTAGCTAGGTATATTAAATTCTTGAATACATTACAGTATGCAACTGTGTTACAATGTGGCTAATGATTACATTAATATATTCGTTTATATTGTTGTATATTAAACGTCCATCAGCAATAATACGTTAATTAGTAAATATATATATAATCTACGATATTATGTTCACAAAGTGCATTAAAACGTCAATCCACCTTTATTATAAACATAATAGATCATAGATTACAATACTCAATCCAGTGTTTATATACTTTTTGAACGTGTTCTGTGTAGTATTGATTGACCCCGCTTGTTAGTTGGGTGTCATGCGACGTACTATTGTAATATATATTTCAAAAACTTGATAATTCGTCATTTTTATGCAACGCTTTCATATAAAACGCAAAATGAGCCAGATTGTGAGCGAATTGAGCATGCATGATTTGAATCACAGATTCTTTGAGATTATGAAAAGTGAGAGCAACGCGGAGGAAGCGGCCAGTTTTATATTCGAGCATATTTGCGACGACGTCACTTTGGGGTGTATTTTTGAGTTCCACCATGGGTTCAAGACTGGTTTAACCAATCTGATGGAAGGCGAGAAAGAAGATGACGAACCGTACAAGATCGTGAACTCTCCGGAATGCGATGTTTTTGGCTTATCCGTGTTAAAGAAGCCGCCAGACACAAACTGTTTCTGTCCGAACTGCGATAGGCCAGTTTCCGCAACTAGATTCGCGCCCCACCTCGAAAAATGCATGGGTAAGCCTTTTAAAACACGAATTATGTGTGTGATGGGCTGGATGACATTAACTCAGCTGATTTTGCATAGTCTATTTGTGCAATCAAAATAATACCGTATTGCGGGTCGGTAAAGTTCTAATTACCATAGATATTACATTGAGGCAGTAATCAATACAAAATGTAGGTACCTATGAATTGGTATTACCTATCTTACTTACGTTTCTTGAATTTGTCTAATGCTGTTGTAATTATTCATAGACATTTTGAAACAATTTGATAATAAGAATATATTTTTATGAAAAGAAACCATGGTAACAATAGTATTTTTATAGCACTACAAAGTTGGACATTAAAATAATCGGAAATAGTTAATAGCACATTTTTATACAGTATGTTTTAAAATTCTCTATTTAAATTAAATGTTCATATTGCTTTAATATATTTTTGTTAGCGATATTCTATTTTTATACATTAATAATGTACCATAACACCTATATATCCCTGAAGAGGTGAGCAGAGGGGTGTAATACACTCCCACATTTCATAAGTTATGTTTATGTCTCACTATGGAATAGGTGGTAAGCCTATTAGCATACACTGGGCAGAGACCCAGACTCTA
This sequence comes from Apyrrothrix (Melanopyge) sp. n. Burns01, assembly GCA_018237605.1. Lineage (NCBI taxonomy): Eukaryota > Metazoa > Arthropoda > Insecta > Lepidoptera > Hesperiidae > Apyrrothrix > Apyrrothrix (Melanopyge) sp. n. Burns01. Next base: position 8,674 of record DVPD01000808.1, read on the forward strand.
AGGCATTTCTAGAAATTTCTTCTAATAAATCTAAGTTACATAAATCTTATAGTACCTGACCTGGGGTTTGAACCCAGGACATTTTGCTGTGTTTGTAACCACTCAATCAATGAGATAATATCCATATTATTATTATAAAATAAATTGTATAATATGTAAAACTGTTATTTTTATACATTAATCAGAAAGCAAATTACTGACCTTCAATGCACAAAGACAACATGAACAGGAGTTATAGTAAAGTTGTGTTCACAATTATAATTAATATTTTTTAAAAGGTATGGGCCGAAACAGCTCCCGCATAGCCTCCCGCCGAATTGCTTCGAACAGCCGCGAGCCGACTTCATATGCTGGACTGCTAAGTGATGATGATGATGACCTGGATTGGTCTGGTGGCTCCATGCAAAGCGAGCGGCGCAAGCGACGCATCAAAAACAATAATAATAAGAAATCAAATAAGACACACAAGTAAGTTTGCTTAATAAAAATATGCCATGAAAGTATGTATAGTACTTCATACTTCAATTTTGGCGCACTTGTGGGTGAGACTCATGCATGGTAGTGGAACATGTAGGGATTATTGATCACGAAAACAATTGGAACTAAAATAAAAACCAATATTAGTCCAAATTCTGTAGCAAAAGGAGGGAAATGATAATTTGTAATATCAATGTTATGCAAATATGATTTTCAATTTTCTTATTGAAGGACAATTTTCAAAATTTGGTCAGGTACAAAATTCTAAATACCGTAGATTGAATAGAGATCCCAATCTTGGTTCATGTACAGAAAATTTAACACAAAATTTATGATATGACTTTTAAATGTATTGTCTAGTTCACAAAATGCCTTTGGTGTTCAAATTAGGCCAGACAAACAATAGCCAAAATCATCTTCATCCACCTGTTTTAAGTTCACCGTTAGAAATAGGCCTTGAGGGGTTTTTCACATAATCTCCAAGCATGTGGGTTGTGGATCGCAGAACACGGTTTCTCATGCTGCCTACACGGTTGCCGGCAGGCGGTCAAGGTGTGTGGCCGTGCCTAGGCCAATAGCCAATTGTGCCAATAGTTCATCATTATTTTTATTTCTTGCAGTGGTAACAACAAGAATAACAATGGCCTCAACAACTCTGATTCCAACGAAGCCACCTATGACTCGATGACAGCCAGTGAGAAGAAGAATTTGTTACTCCAGATTTGCGGCGTAGTCTCCGAACACACAAAGAAACTGTGCACCCGGTAAGATATACTGACATTGTTTCACCAATTATATATCCTTACCATTACCTCAGACTGTTTGGTAGAAAATGCTGTTAGGCATTATGTTCACATTTTGTGATTAATTTATATTAACAATTAGGAATAAGTAAATAATTAAAAATTGACACACATGATGATTTACAGTTCAATAGGCGGAGTTTGTCTAGTTTTTACGGTTCATCTGTTGAGGTTGTTCAAGTAGGGCTTATTCTGTCCATAAAGTCACAAACTGATGAAAACCATTTTTTTTTAATGTCAGCTTTGTATATGTAACAAGTATGATAATTTATTTGGTAACACAGATGCCTATGACTTATTGCATACACATATAATTTTATACAATGATGTATCTATAATGTTAAAATTACACACATTTTTAAATGTAAACTAAATATATAAATTAGC
>DVPD01000809.1:0-10334 GCA_018237605.1 Apyrrothrix (Melanopyge) sp. n. Burns01
CTCTTTCTTCCTTAAAATTGTAAGAACTTTTTAAATTCGTAATATGTCCATTTGACATATTTTTTAACATTGTCCATCTAGAAAACTAGATGTAGATAAGATAATCGGTCAGGTTAATCGTACAGCTACAAGTTAAAGAAGTACTGCAGGTATGATTTTCTGGAACTAACCAATGTATTAAAAAAATATTTCGCATGAAATAACCATTTCGTTTGATGACATTTTGAAAGCTATTTACAGGCATGTCAACTGACAAAATGTAACAAAATTTCTACTCATCTTTTTTACGAGTAATTTTCTTAACTTCACACAAACTTTATGTAGTACGTAAACTTTATGAGATACAAAAAATCCACTTACAGAATGTCAATAAAAAAATTACAATTAGTTGACGGTGACGCCAACGCTTACTTTTGTGTTCATAACAAAGAAAAATTTCTTAGATTAGTAGGAAATCCTAACGTAGTACAATTTATCTAGCGGTGTAATACCCCAGACTGTCCCCTAAATGTAGTTTGTATGTGTGCCCATTTATAAACGTCTATAAGATTAATTGTATTTTAGCTGGTTTCACAACTCAAACACACTAAAATTGAAATGTCTGAAGTCGACTTTGAATGACAATAACGAAAATATTGCTACAAAATCTAATAAAAATTTAATAACTTTCACATTGAAGAAAGCGACTTTCAGTTCCAACAGACGCTGATTCGGTAATCGTGACGAGGATATATTAAAGCAATAAAATCTAATATTGAGCTCAGCAAAGCGTAAAATAACAAATCTTGTAGATTTTCGTTAATAATCTCTACGGCACTAACTACATGACTTTTCGTAATCCAATCAATTTAATACTCACTCCTTGAAATTTGTTCAACTAACGCGACATTTACGAAGGCGTCAGATGGATTTGAGTAACTCAATTCTGCGTATTCTATGTTCGAATTGCTTTGAACTTAATTAGACGTGACTAAGCTCAGCCGAAAGTTATATTACACGTTGTTACATGGTACATGTGATGCTTTGAGCGGTTCATTAGTGAGACGAACTTAGCGTTTTGCTTACATAATATTTGTTAATTGTTTGTATGTTATGGTAATTTGTAACAGATAACAATCGGTTAGTTTTAGCAACAAAATCTGACTGTTTTACTATTAAACGTTTTTGAGTACCATACAAGAATTATACAAGATTAAATGATGTTACCGTTTACCTGACGTACATTTTTCCGAGTGATCTCCATTGCGCTCTCGCTGGCAGGCAGGACACAATTGGCCCATGTTTTCTTAAGCCCTCAGCAGTCGTGCTTACATAGTGTCTCTGTAGTGTACCAGCTTGCAACACAGCAGCACGACTGACTTCCTGCTAATACCATAGGCACGTTAGCTGCATATCAAATACATTGTTACTAGTAGACATTTGCAATGCAGATCACCTGTGCACTGTACGCTTGTGGAGCAGCTCAGATAATGGTAAATGTTGATAATTGAGAGCATATCTCACTAACGGAAATTGGGAAGAATTGATCAGTTTCGTTGTATTTATTCCGTCGCTTTTATTAAGTGATATACAGGTAACAAAATGTCTATTCAACGTGTTCTATCGGAATGGGTCTCTGTGGGAAGTCATAAAGTTTCAAAACTAGCATGCGTATGTAAAAGAAGCGCGTCAGCTCTATAAGGATAGAAATATATGATCAAGAACTTTACACAATCCCTTGTCTAGTTACTATGATTACCTTGTATTATAAGCTTAACAAGCAATATCAGCAAAAACACCGTCTATTGTAAAAAAAAATCTCACACTACGTTAAAACGTAACATCACGCCAGTAATGCCCGAAAAGTTAGATAAAAGAGCGTAAAACTCATAGAGATCCGACATTATTTGAACAATTTTCACATAAACTTGTCTCTGAAATTCGAACGAAAACGAAACAGGAATTTCTCAGCGCGACGGTAAAAGGTTTATCCAAAGACTGCAGAGCGATTCGATAAAAATCCTGGATTGGCTAGATTAGGACGCAGGATAAAACAAACACGGCATATTTTCGGTCTATTAGTTTTCAAGCGCTTCAACTTTAGCTAGATATATATGTGAAAACATATTAATGGTGGAACATTTTATTTTGTTATTGTGTAATATCATAAAATGCTTTCTGTATTTTTCTATAAGCAACTTAAAGGTCAGCCACTTAAAATCCGGCTATTCGAGGCTTAAGTCAAAATTTTTTTTTCACTTGGGGCCTGTTTTGGTAGGCATTAGTATCACACTTTACTATTTCTACTATTGTATCATCACACCAGGTCCCTTACAGAGTAGGCACAGAGCACCGAGCGACAAAACATCTATACCATTACAGATTTAACGGACTTCTCCATTCATTATTCTCGTCATACACGCACGCCGGTTTAGTATAGAAATCACACTCGTCTGGAAAAAATCTATTCACAATTGCATCAAAATCTAACTTGTAAATATCACAAACGCAAGCGCTGGTAAACGTATCAATTGCTTTGCTGCAAACATTCCTACGGCATACAGCAATGAGAAACGTAGATGCAAATCATTCGGACTCTTAACACTCAACGGATCAATTTCCGATCGCACAGAAGGGAACGTTGGCTGCGATTGGATTTAAAACGTTCCATTGAACGCGACAAACGGAGTCGGCCGCGCGTGTTTATAGGTTAGGGTTCCATCCCGCATGTGTGAATTGAGATACAGATGTTAAACACATTTTTTTATCCCCCAATCCACATGTCCATCGTGGAGATTATAGACAAAAACCTTCTCCGTTAGGGCAGCCCTATATCCAGCAGTGAACTAATGGCGGAAGGTGGTGATGATGATAATATTATTTTCATCCTCAACTAGGATTGTTTTATGGATAATTAGAATCTAATTCGGAAATTTTAATAAGTTTTGGTTTTACCTTAGAATCAGACTGTCCTTTCTGCAACAGAATCTGAGACGGAAAAATGTAGTAATCTTATTACTACAAAGTTGCACGTCATCTACTAGATATGACTCAACTATTCGTGTATTTGGACAACATTTATTTACATATAACTCCTACTATAATTAAAGCACAATTCAATCCATTCGCCTAGTCTTTCCAACTAAACATGTTTTTGGGTGATATATGAAACTGCTTAAATCGAAATATACGCATACGTATATCGTACCTTGGACAGAGGGTAAGTAATAGACGAATAGTTAAGGACTTACAAAATTTCTCACCTCCAATACTTTTTCTCGATACTTTTGTGAAGCATTTATTATAGAGCCTGAGAAAAAATAAGGCGAAGTTGAGAAAACCATCACGAAAAAAAGGGCCCCGCTTCGTAAAAAAAAGGTCAAATCCCTTTTGGAGATTTAACTTGGATTTATGCATCGCCACTTGAATAAAGATGTTGTTTCCGTCTACAAAACTCGTACTGCAGGACATTTATGTGCCCCTAATATAAAGTCAACATAAAATTAAATATTTGTTTCAATGATGTTACATGCTCAGTTACATAGGTTCCACCACTAGTATTGATTGAAATAAGCTGACGTGGGTGTTGTAATTGCTGAAGTAGCAATGGGCTGGGCATATCTGCCGAAGAACCGATAACCGGCGGAGTAGGCGAGTTAAGAGCGGAGACCGCGGCTCGGCAAAAGTAGTGTAGGACGCCCTCCGGCCAGGTGGGGTGACGAGCTGCGAAAGGCTGCAGGCAGAAGCTGGATGCGGCGAGCCAAGAACAGGGTGCCTTGGCTTTCTTTGGGGGTGGCCTATGTCGAGCAGTGTACTGAGATGGGAAGATCATGATGATTATGGATGTTGTCGCAAATACGTGTTGATATCATCTCGTCTATTATTATTTTTGTGACCTTTATTACTTTACAATTAAGCGTTTCATGGGTTTTTATATACATGAATAAATTACGATTATATTCCGGCTTAGGTCACGTGAGCTTTTTTGGGATAGCCAGACTTGTTACTACTACTACTACTACTAGCCGAGGTCCCTCTTCATGAGCTACACCGACGGATGCATAAGGAATTTAATTGCTGTTATATTTTTATGATGCCAATACCAAACTTATTTATTTTTAATTTAAAATTGATTTTTTTTTCAATTATTGTTGTAATTTAGATTATTAATATTATTTACATTATTTTTATTATCATTGTTATATATGTATGTTATTATGATTTACAAGTTCCGTCGATGCAGTTTTATCGGGACCGGCCAACCCTACAATAGCGTTTTGGGACGTGAGCCTTTTTCGAGCATTGGGTGCCATCAACTGAATCCAGTTTAGGTGTACGAGTGTCCACCAATTGAATTTTCGCATTGAATGTTTGCATTTCAATTTTCGAAAACGTCTACAATCCGATCTTGATGAAAATCAGCTTAAGTTTTTCTGTGCATATTTTATGCTGATGTATTTTGGGGGATATTAAGTTATTAACGGAACATGAAGTAATGATATAGACATGACATAGAATGACAATGATAAGCATAGTCTGCGATAATTATGTGATTTCTACTTGAAGCTATTTCATTAGTTCTTTCGACAATTATTATTAATCAAATTTTAGCACGAAAAAACTTAAATTAAGCCTGCCACTACTTGCATGCTATTCACATTGTATCGCAGAGATTTTTAATCATTTCTCATACAAAATCCGCAACTTGGACATTTTTGACTGAAATACTTTTCAATTCGATTCCAGCACAAAAATTCTCACAACTTTCTCGTGACAACATGTTCGCTTCCCTCGGGTACCAACCTTTTCAATAACGCGATCGTAGTAAATCTTTTGATAGATTTCTACATATCACGAGTACTTTATAAAGCTTCGAATGTTATTCACTATTTGAATAAGGTGTTTTGCTATATACACATGTAGGTATGTCTATAATACTTTGGGAAGGATAACGTTTTGAAATTGGAAAATATTTCTGAATGTCATGTTAGGCACATAACTGATACATGCTATTTTACATGAACATGATCAATATATACTTATTTATTTATTCTTTATTGTACACCATATAAGGTAATAAAAAGGGCGAGCTTAATGCCTAGTGGTATTCTCCGCCAGTCAACCCTCAGATAATGTTAAAATAATAAAGACATAATTATCATCATCATTATCATCAATATACTGCTGGACATAGGCCTCCCCCAAAGAGCGCCATCGCGCCCAGTCCTCGGCTTGCTGCATCCAGCTTCTGCCCGCAGCCTTTCGCAGCTCGTCACCCCACCTGGCCGGAGGGCGTCCTACACTACTTTTGCCGAGCCGCGGTCTCCACTCTAGAACTCGCCTACTCCACCGGTTATCGGTTCTTCGGCGGATATGCCCAGCCCATTGCCACTTCAGCGAGCTAATCCTTTCAGCTATGTGGATTATTTTGGTAATAAAGATATAATGGCAGGTGTAACAGAAAAAAAATTTAAGTCATTTTTAAAATACTGAATACGTAAAATTACACCGATTAGTTTGAGTATAAAGAAATCAACAATTTATAATTTAATTCACTGCAAGTAAATTTTTGAATCAATTATCTTTCATAATAAGTAAAAAGCATTTTTACCCCTCAGGGGAGGCATTAGCAGAGACACGAAGCCTTTGGGCTATCGGAGAGTATGATCCAAATACATGAGAATACAAAAACAGATTATAAAACGTCGTTTAACATCATATTTGTATTTGTTTAACATAATAATGTGTTTCAACAACACGACTGATGTGCTAATACGATCAGAAATCGCCATGTTTAACACATTTTAACATTCTTTATCGCGAGCTTTTCTGTTATTTATGAGAACGCGGTGCGTTTGATTTATAGGGACGTACGTCTTACGACGTCTTCCTTTCATTGTGGAGAAAATTGATAACTATGACTTGTGTAAAAGAAAATTGTTGGGCTAGAAACAGAAATAAATGAAACCAAATAACTCCCATTTGTATCCAGTTGTACAAATATCTGCAATCATTAATTTGTTGTACAGAGTACAGTCAGATAGAAAATATAAGTACAATCAAATGAAAAAATTAGTTTAGGTGAAGAGAACGTCACACCAGCAGGCAGAAATAATTAGTAGGAACTGTTGTTAATCCTAGCATTCCTAAGTAACTTAAACAAAACTATGGCAATAGGACTAATATTGTCGCATAATCCAGTTAGTAATATTTGTAACTAACAACATTACTTAATATTATTTGGCATTCCGTACTCTCTGCCTACCCTGTAAGGGACCTAGTGCGAGGATATGTATGTATGTACTTAATATTAATTTAATTAACTATATTATCACCATATCCTTCATGATTTGATTGTTAGACACATATCTCCTCTCAGTGTGAGACGGTTTAATGCCTCAGTATGCCACGCTGGCCACATTACAGTAAAAAACTATGAAGCTTGTTTCTTGCACGACTCCTTTAAATGTCACTCATATAACGATGAAGGAAAACATTGTGAGCTAACTCACACGCCTTAGCGTTACCCAGAATGTTTTAAGATATGTATTAGCGTGTTTGGCCAGCGCGTGTTGAGTATGGTTATAACTCTTTTCGTTCTGAGTGGAGACTCGTGGCCAGCGCTTGAACGATAAAAGGGTTGATGATAATGTTCTTCATGATAAAGAATATCTTAATCTTTACAGACCAAAATCTACACTCTACTACTAATCTGCAATCATCACTCTCCAGCTATTCTCTTCTTTGTTTCCTTTATAATACATTTATAAAGGAAACAATGTAGAGTATACTCTATGTATACTCTAAGCAATGTAGAGATCAACTCTATAAATCTTTTATAGAGTGTATCTCTTATTTAAGATTCGACTTTAGCTCATGCCCGTTTTGTGAGTACTAAGTTGTAATCTGGTATCAGGAGTAATCTTTCCACCTGGTATACAACCAGTAGCTAACACACACAAACTCAAACACCTACGCATACACGCAATCACACGCCCACACAGTCGCACGTACCTCCGCAATATTGATTATTTTTTCTTTGTTAATTCACCTTGTTATTCAGAATGTTAGGTTCGGCTTGTGAATAAATAAGAGGGTGCGTCTGAAAAATAACGCTACACAGGATTATGAATTCGCGCCAACAGAAGCCAGGTTGTATACTTCTGCCCACCTCTAATACATTATTAATAGCCTTTATTTATTACATAATCATTTATTTGAATAAACAAAAATTTGGCACTCAATGCTCTCTGCCTAGCTCCTTAAGTGGCCTGGCCTGATGATATAACCAAACAGACATAAAAGCTAGTCAATTGTACTAAAAATCGCTATCGTTGTAACAACAAACCTTGACATGTGTACACATCGCAGGTGTCCACATATACGAGTTCACAAAAAAACAGCATCAAGACGCGCGACGTGTGTACACGTTGAACGTGTTGCAATGTACTCGTTAGGGAGCAACTGTATCACGCCGCAGTGAACGTGTACCAGTGTACACGTTCACGTCTTGAAATGTACACGTAAAAATGACACAGTAGTATTAATAAGAAAGCTTTATAATCTTGTTCGTACTTGGACAACGAAAGGTGCTTTTAAATATTTGTGACAATGTATTATTTATTGTCTACATTGAAATGTTATTTCATCGTGAGTTGCAATACACTTAATGACCGATAAATCACGTATTGACAAATTATTGCTTTTATCGGCATTATACTCCTCACGGGTCTGGTATGCCGAGATAAAAAAGACGAATGGAACAACCTCTCACTACTTTTTTAAATGCCATACATGTTAATGATATAAGGGAACTATTACAATAGTTGCCTTAATAAAGACCCTGTTAATGATATAAGGGAACTATTACAATATTTAATTTGTAATTTTTAAAATATCTCATTTTTGAAGTAAAAGAGTAGCAAACGAGCAGATAGCAGTTCCAAGTAGCCGTTCACAGAAATCTGTTATCAGAAGCTGTTAGTGCCAGTTAAACACAACATCACGCCTGTAATCCCCGCAGAGTTAGACAGAGCAGCGCAGTAGGTACACTACACACGTTTCACCAGACATTGGATAGCTGGTGAGCCTATTACCATAGACCGCGCACAAATCCACACACCAAGCTACTACTAGGAAAACCCAATAGTACTCGACATGGACATCGAACTGTGACCTCTCAATCAGCAGTCGCGCTTACAACCACTCAACCGATGAGAGTTAATATGTTATTAACTTGGTCAATGTCTAGTGTAATTTCGTGCAAATAATATAATGTGCTAATGTGATAATTATTATTGTTATATCGTCACGCCAGAACCCTTACGAAGTAGGCAGAGAGCACCGAGTATCAAATCTGTATATATCTATCATCTTACAAACCAGACATACTTCTTTTCACGTACCCCATTAAGAATATTGTACCGCACAATATTTTTTTTATTACGTTCATGTTTCGACCAGCTCGCTCTACCAGGATGTTGGCTAATTTCGAGTAATTTATAGTTCCGCTGTCACTTACCGCCCCACAGGTTCCCTTGGTCGTGTGTTACATGAAGGCTGACAGCATATAAATTAGATATTTACAAGCAAACACTAACAAATTCTGTAAGAATTTTTTTGAAATTCCTTGGACACTATCGGAAATACAAAACTGTAAAGCTTTGCGGAAATGTATTCTTAGAAAGACTTCATGTTTCACCCTTAAGACTTTTAGATAACACAGCCTAGTTTAAAACTTTATAAATTAATGCACTTACTAGCAGTAGTTTTACGTATGACACAATGCAGGCTTTTAAACTAGTAAGAAATAATGCTCTATTTATCTCATAACTCACAAGGGTATATCTAGTTAAATTGAATCTGCGTGCTTGTGAGTTATACATGTACATAAATATGTTTTAACTGCTTGGCAATTAAACCGGGTGCGCAACTCCGATACAGTGAGTTAACCTCGCGAGTTAAATCTTAACAGCCAACTGGTTAATGTTAGGTGTTTAACCCCGTTAAGCTGAAAACTCCAAATGGAGTCTGACAAATAACATTCTGACTGATTATGACTTGTTAAGAAAAGCGTTTAAAGTAAATCATCATACACAACCTGTCTTAGTCCACTGCTGGACATAAAGCGTGGGCTAGGCTGGGTACGAAGAGCGAAGGCTGTTTAAGTCTTCAGAGAGGCTTAGTTAGCAATTGACAATTTTATACCCGAACACAGAATAAATACTCGTGTTCACAGAAATACTTGTTGTCAATGCAAATCCAACCCGTAATCCCCGACTCTTTCATCAAAAGTCACTAACAACTAAACCAACAGACCAATTGTAAGCAGAAAACCTGCCTGAGATTACCATATGGTTTTTAAAAACGCCTTAGAATGCTGCATTGGCAACGGGTATTGTTAAACGGTGCTACACGTGAGCGAGTGCGGAGGAAAGGCGCCATTCATCACCGCGCCTTAATCTCTGAAGTTGCGCACAACTAATGGTAGCTCAGTATCTTTAGAACAAAAGCTTAAAGAGTTTGCAGTTGCAGCTAAAGACTTTTGGATAACACAGCCTAGTTTGAAACTTTATAAATTAATGCACCTACTAGAAGTAGTACAATGCAGATAAATTGCAATACGAAAATTATGCATGATGTTTCACACGTGTTCTCTGCCTACCCCGTAAGGGTCCTGGCGTGAGTGAACATATAAAAAAGTATGTGCGGACGAATTCTGGATCTCCCACTCTGGAGTCCGTTAATAAAATATTGGTACTATTACAATATCGTCACGCCAGATCTCTTATAAAGTATGAGGCGAACACCGAGTGCCCAATATATCTCTCTCTATCCTTGTAAATTTAACGAACTTCTTCGAAAATATTCACTGCGTTCATAAAATATTAATACCGAAGAACTTATGACACATATCCCGCGCTGACGGTCTTTTAATATTCGATGCAGTGCACGGCATCCAATGATAAGTACAGAATCGCAATAAGACAACCGGTACCATAATGCATCATTAAGGGTCATCAAAACTCATTTGGGGGTCATCATCATCATCAGCCCATCTCAGTCCACTGCTGGATATCGGTCGCCCAATCGCGCCCTGCGCAACCAGCTTCTGCCTGCAGCCTTTCGCAGATCATCATTTGGAAGTCATAGTGACGTAGATAAACATGATCAAGTTTCTATGTAGCTAAATTACTCGTATATACTGCCAGTAATATTTTGGCATAATCATATTGCAGCGTAATATTAGGGGTGCTCTCGTCATATTATCTTCATAATATATGTAAACGAAACACGTCAAGTCTGTAAGGATATAGATATTTGACATTCGGTGTTCCCTGCCTACCATATATCAT
>DVPD01000810.1:0-10329 GCA_018237605.1 Apyrrothrix (Melanopyge) sp. n. Burns01
CATGTGCCCGGTGTATAGCAATAGACTCACCACCTATTCCATATTGGGACGTAAACGTAACTGGTGAATCGTGGTAGTGTACTATACACTCCCCTGCCTACCTCTTCGGGGATTACAGGCGTGAAGTTACGTTTTTTTAATTAACACTAGTCCCCATTTATAAGGATGATTATTTTCAAAGCATATAATTTGCTGCCTGATAAAGAAATGCCAATTATATATTTATGTGACACGAAAGACGTTCACAGAATAATGCCACCGCTTATATTATGCAATGAACTCGGGAGCTCCATTGTGTGGTCATCCTATATAAATTCAGATATTAATCTCAGCTGAAAGACTTCAGATCTCATCTGAAATCTTTATGCAGAGGGTATAAATATGATCATCCCGTCTAATCCTTACGAATGTTTATCTGGAAGCCGAATCACAGAAGACAATGTCCACATCGCTGACGTCTTCCTTCAAAGAATTATACTGAACGTCAACCATGAACGAGTAGCGAGATGAGCAAGGAACATTTAACGCTCCTGGATGCATATATATATGTTGTATAAGAATTGACAAAATCTGACTCTCATTTGTTTGACTGGCTTGTTGGTCATGTCAGTTACAAGCGCGACTACCAATCAATAGGTCCTGGGTTCCATTCCCGTGTCGAGTGCTATTGGATTTTTCTAAAAATCAGAATTTCAAGTAGTGACTCGGAGTCTGGACTTGTGCCCGGTGAAATAAACTCTCCAGCTATTCCATAATAGGACATAAACTTAACTGGTGAAACGTGGAAGTGTACTACACTCCTCCGCCTACCTCTTCAGGGATTACAGGCGTAATGTTACGTTTTACGTATGTTACGTATTCTTAATATATGGTTCATTCTTAACATATCTCCGACAGCAACTTTACAATATATATCAGGATTTATAAATAGCTATCTAGCGTATACCTTGAACTGCAGTAAATCGTATGTCTTAGTAGTTCAACTTGGGCAGACCAAACTAACAGTTATTGGTGGTAAATGAGTTACTTGCAAAATTGATTGGACACTGTTTTGTTTTGGATGGAACTGTAACATCGTTCAGTAAAGCTATGAAAAATGCGGATGTCATTGTAGATCGTTGTCTTTCCCGGGGTCCGCTGATTAACGAAGTCAATCAAAAACTTTTTGCAACAATTTATTCGCTTCGAAAGCATCGATATTGTTTTCCCATTTTAACTGAAGCCGAGCTCGTTCAATCTCTCCTTCAACCCATCCTTGTTATGCAGATATTTATCTACGGACTATTCACATTTGGGTTACATAAATATGAAGCACATTTCTGATTTTCAATCAAAGTTCGAGTTTTGTTTTACTTGATCTCACCGAAATACTTAGATGTCATCTGCTTTCTATTGCGTTCTGATTAACTAGACTTTCTATGTTAGCCAAATGAAAGATTTAAATACCTCTAGAGTTAAACCTACAATCTATCTGTTCATTTTTGCAACAACCTACCCATCTTCCTCTTCATTTTTTAAAATATATTTTATAGTCCATGCTTTCGAATTTCTACCGCTCTTCTCATACCTATCAGCTTTTGTCAATTCCTTCGATCCTTTAAGGAACAAACTAAAGAGCACTGTTTATTATTTTTCAATTACGTCACTTCATTCCATTTATTTGCTGTAAATTTGTTATTATCATGCTCCCCTCATATACACACATATAATCTTACCTATATGTTTATAGTGGTCATTTTAACTGGGCGTAAAAAAACAAATTAATACGGCCAATATTCTTTTAATTGCTTTTTAAATTGTAGAACAACGCGGCACATTTACGATTCTTAATTGAATGAGGGTGTACCCAGAAGTGAGATCAATATTGAATTGGACCGAGATACATTATTAGAGGGTATACATAAGTAGAAATTAAATTGTAAGGGATAATGAGTAGCCATTCTGTACAACCTAAATGTGAGATTAAACACATTAGTCCAGTTATCCTAAGTGTTGTTAGTATAACAGTGTTTGTCTTATGCTAAGTTGGTCCCAGATGTATCTAGTATGTGCCTGCTATCAGAAACATTTCTCAGACTGAAATACAAGTTGTTTTAATAACGTATCTCATACATATCTTTAACACATGGTTTCTGCTTTTATTGTTACGCTATCGTTTTCTTCCTGTTTATGTATATCTTTATTAAACATAGTTTTTAAGGATTTTACATATTTAACATATTCAACTTAGATAGGTAAACAGAGGAGTGTAGTACATTTACAAGTTTCATCAGTTACGTTTACGTCTCATCATAGGTGTTGAGCATTGAGCTATTGACATGTTCCGAGCCTGTCAATAGCCTAGCCTCTCTTTTGTTGCGCTACTTCCTTTGGTCCTGTGTAGCTCGAGTCCACTGCGGCCCTACCGGTTTACTGATATCCTCCGACCATCGGGCTGGTGGTCTGTCTACCTACCGTTCTCCGTCCCTGCCGTGGCCACGTTCGGGTAGTGCTTTGGTTCACCGACCGTCCTATCTCCGCACCAGACTCCGAACTACTTCTAAATATTTTAAGTTAAAAAATTAAATTGCACCCGACCCGGGTTTCGAACTTAGGACTTCTCGATTGGCTGTCGCGCTTGCAACTACTCGACCAACGAGGCAGTCAGTTAGAGTGTCTACCTATCCAGTAGCTAACTATTAATAACGTAAAAGAAAAACGCGCTATAACCGTGAGTAATAGTATTAATTTATATAACCAGAATTCTCATTGTTAAGACCTCGCGACACCCATCAGAAAATTCATCGTACAGGCACAAATAAAGATCATCTTCATTTACTAAGGCGTCCGGATTGCAAATCCTTTGCTTACTTGTATACATAAAGAGGTCTACGGCAGAAGACACATTAATGGTTAGTGTAAGTTCTGTCTGCATTTAGATCCACCACCTGCACTCAGTTTAATACCATTATCATTTTCGAGTTGCTCTGCGTGGTTACTGTTGGGCTTGTCTACGTCAAATGCAATTACAAAACTTTCATACGTAATATACAGTTTGTATAATATGTATATAACTAATTATTAATTAATAGATAAATATGTTAGGTACAATAGAAATAACAGAAGATTCCTTGTACTTTACTTGTTTGCGATTTCTTAGTTCAGAATGTATTCTATCTACATAGTGATTTTTACTATATAGCAGACGTTAAAAAGTAACATATTAGGTAATCTAATAAGCTTTCGCATTTTTTTTCTTTATAGCTTCCACTATTATTTTGTTTACCTGTTTCACTTACGGACACCCTGCTGTTTGTAGGAGTTAATGTAGGTTATCTGTATTCCAATTATAAATAACACAATCGCTTATGTGTATGCGTCTTCATAATAGCTTGTAGATTCTTTGTACTATAACAATATCGTTGTTTCCGACTTAGTCTATCTGTTATCTATTTTGTGACAGTTGCGCTTAGATTAAGTCCATTTAAGCTGGCTAATCCTTTGAGCTGTTTGGGGTTAGCATTGTTCATTGACAGATTTACTTATAATCCCTAACAATGATCATAAGGTTTTGCTTTGTGCACTGAAGTTTCCAACGAAGCTTAGAAGTTTTGTTGAGAATTATAGGAAAAAATGTTAACTATGCAATGCATTTGTCACATTTGCATATCGTATGTTAGTATGTTGGTATTATTGTATGTAACCTAAACTTTGAACGCGTTTTGACCTACTTTGAAAAGTAGCATTAATTTAAATTTCTGCATACTTATCAAGGACCGATGGCAATGCAACTATATGAAATAAAATAAAAAATCTAACCAAAAAATAAATAATAATTTAAAAAGCTATAAAATACTCATGTGTAAAAAATGAACTAAAAAGAAAAAAATCCTTTTTTAAAATTTGTATTAAGAATGATATAAATAAGAAAAAATACATTGCAATGTAAAAAAAAGCGTGGGATGCACGGTGTAAATAGATCACTTAAAAACACTTAATTATATTCCACAACTGCATTGTACAGTTACATGCCTTTCGACTTTAGAATAATTATTCTATCTACGGCTGGACATACGTTTCTCCATTAGCACGCCACTGAGCCCTAACTGCAGCTCTTCGTTACCAAATACTGCCATCACTTTGCGTATATCGTCACATCGTCATGTTTTCTAAGGTGTGTGAAGTCTGCCAACCCGCACTTGGCCAGCGCGGTAGGCTATGGCCTTAACCCTCTCATGAGCCCGGTGAATGGCAATAGACTCACCACCTATTCCTTATTGGGACGTAAACGTAACTGGTGGAATGTGGGAGTGTACTACACTCCTCTGTCTACCTCTTCGGGGATTACAGGCGTGAAAATACGTCGTCTCCACTCCGGATCACGTCTTTAGAATATCAAAGCTAAAGTAAAAATTAAATCTGTATGCTCCAGTCATTTAAGATCGTTGAACTTTATAGTTTCTTCGTTTATGAGAATAATTAGCTTAGACTGTGGATGACGACTAGAATATTAATTTAGCTGGCTTTCCTAGCTTACGTTATGTTTCTTTACGGTAATAGGAAAAAGTAGTTGTTTGAAGATGAGGAATAATTACAGCTGTACGTTACGTTGAAAGTACCTTTCTTATCATTATTTCGTTTATAATTAAAAGAAACTTACAATCTATTAAGTAAATCATGCTATTCTACTGTCATGTCAAAGTATCTAATATCCTATTAATTAATTCGAACATTTTTTTATACTATTATTCAATCGCGTCATAATAGATGAGTGTGGTATTAATTAGTTTCACAATAATAGACAATTGAAGATAAATCATGCAATTCTGTGTAAAAGAAGCATTTGTTCGAATGAAATTGAGAGTCACTTGACAATAGTG
Source organism: Apyrrothrix (Melanopyge) sp. n. Burns01 (assembly GCA_018237605.1). Taxonomy (NCBI): domain Eukaryota; kingdom Metazoa; phylum Arthropoda; class Insecta; order Lepidoptera; family Hesperiidae; genus Apyrrothrix; species Apyrrothrix (Melanopyge) sp. n. Burns01. The sequence continues at coordinate 4,860 of DVPD01000810.1, forward strand.
TGTTCGGTTAGACAAATGAATTCAGACGCGAAACAGGTGTTGTGGTGATTCAAGCGTCGAAATTGTTGCAGCGGATTCTGTACTCGGGGGTAAATCGTGCTGCCACAAAACAATAACGTGAGTTGTTTTACAACAAGATCTTGAATTACACATATTACATTACAATGTTAATATTTCAGTGTATTTTTACACACGTTATTACCCAAATCGTTACACACGTCATTACGCACACGTGTGATACATATAAATACCTAAAATAATTCGGTGCTCTTTGCCTACCTCATATAGACCTGGCGTGATGTTATAATAATAACAGTGAACAAAATAATTCGAAAGATGTCCAATAGTATAAAGGTATCGATATAATAGATCTGTACGTAAATTATGTGCGGGTTAAAATCAAATATCAAAAATCACTTACTGTAATGGTGATGGAAAACATCGTTAACAAATTTCAACATCTTAGAGATCCCCATAATGCAGTCTAAGAAATGCTAAATCTTCTAACCTGTACATACGAGTAGCTATGTGAAAAAATAGCCATATCCAATAGAGGAATGATAATAGGACTGATAATTATGAAATTAGTACATATGTACGGTAAGTGTTATACTGACTGTAATAATTATTATGTCTACTTGTCTCTTGTCGTATGTCTATTTCAATGCTGTTGATGAGGTCATCTACATGCGCACACAATTAAAAGTCTAGATTTCCTCTGACCCATCTCTATAAATCTAATTATTGCTAGTCATGCAACAGATTGGATCTTGAGTAGACAGATCGTAAGACACATTTATGCTCATAGGTCATTTATTAACATAACATAGGTCAGACTACTGAAAACATGCTTTAGCTTCATAAATAAACCAATAGGTAGTCTTCGCAGCGACCTCGCTGTGATCGCCAGGAGCAGAAAAAGAAAAACCTCAGATAGTTTCTAAACTAGTCGAGCTGTCCTAAAAATGTTAAGCCAATATATAATTGAACCTGTAAACAAGTATTCATGTGAAGTATTACGAGCAGTATAAAAAAGGCCGTAGATTGATTCAACACTAGTTAGGCTATAGCGAAAAAATATACGTGTATTAAGCCTAAATATAATGAGTATGAATAGCCTATATGAGAAAGAAAAAAAAATACGTCCTAAATTGTTACATACTAATTAACTAAATAATAGACTCAACTTCGTTATTGTTCGTTGGCAACTACTTCGGCGGCGTGAATGGGAGTAATTATATAACGTTGCTAACTTCGAATTCGTTCGCTTCTAAGACAAAAACATCAAATTTATCTGAATTGTTACAATTAATTAATAATAATTCCAGACTGGTAATTATATTTCGAGGCGTTTATAACCCTACAACTTATTGAGTGAAATTTTATTATCAGAATTAACATTTCTATTGGTGTTCATTTATCGCACCTATTTGTGAAAAAGTGAGTTGTCTAATCTATTAAATAGCCATCAACATTACTGGTTGCAAAGAAAATAGTTTACATAAGAACATGATTGAATCCATGATACGACCTTCAGTTCATGTGTTGGTCTACATCATAGACTGAAAATAATTCGTCGGCACGACCTCGGCTTCCATTCTATTACATTTGGCTTATGACAACGCTCTTTACCACGTTACGTTGCGAAGATTACTCATAAGAAGTTCACGTGTAATATCAATTTATGCGTTTTTAATGGCAAATCTTTATTCCTTTGAAAATATGTTAGTTTCTGCAAACATGACAACGACAGTGTAAAATTATTGAAAGAGTTTTCAAAGACGATTGTAGAACAGAAAATAGAACAAGCATTTCGCAACTTTTAGATTTTGAAAGTGTAATCTTACAGTAATATTCTTGTAACTATGTCTGTGATTCACTGCCTCGCATACTATGAATCGCGATCTCGAGCATTGAGTAGCGCATGGCCACGCATTCCCCTCTCAGAGAAGGCATGTGTTCAATATCGAACTGCGCTACAGTGCGACAAAACGAGGATTGGCGCCCTGATTTAAAACCAGATGAAAGCACAGTATGGTTTAGCTTAGGATACATTAAACTTGTAAGTAATAGATATCTCGGGTGTAAGAATTTTAGATTGAACAAACATAACTGAAAAGGATAAAAATAAGATGTATTTATATGTGTTGTGTTACCTGAAATATATTTATAAACGATTGCTAAAATATATAAGCACATAAAAGTCAGTAAGTAATAAAAATCACTAGAATATAACCGCGTTGAAATAACTCAAATCTATTTATTGCGTATTTATTGCCTCTCTTTATGGGATATTTAGTCGGTCTGTTCGTAAATCTAAATATAATAAATATTAAGTTGGGCACGAGATTGAGTTACGGGAGGGAGTGATTAATATTTGAATGCTCACTTCACACTGAAATTCAAAATGAGCGACTATCGTAGACTCAATCGTACTCAGCAGTGTTGTTTGAGCTTGGCTTGAATTTTAATAGCATAAATCTGAAAGAAACAAAAATGGCGCGTAAATGCTTCAAGTAAAATTAATTACTTCCTTGTTCAACATACACGTTCGATTGTAAAAACGACAAGAGAATAATTACAAAACATATTTATATGATACATATGGTCCTGTGTATATCTATGTAGACCTATGTATATAATAATATGTGCATATATCTTTCATTAATATAGTAGGACTGCCTTACTGACTTCGATCGTAGCAGCATCAACAAAATTATTATTATCGCAAAGTAGCAGTTTCTGGTTGAACATTGCAGTAGTTACATACTATTCTATTTCTGTACAACTGTATATGGCATTGGTAGCAGAGAATTTTTATGTATACTAAATAAGTAATTTTGCTTACTTGCAATCATAACTTTGAATTAAATAACTTCTACCATTTACTATTTCTTATCACTAAAACTAAACATCGTGTGCTTCTGAGAAGTTTCACGAAAACCCTGGCTCAATTAAATCTTATGTACTCGTATGACACATTATCTTAAAATAGACATGATGTTTTGTAATTGTCATAATGAGACTTTGGACGTTTTTCAAGGCACGTTTATTTGGTCATGTAATTGATGAAATAACCACTCATGTTACCAGAGATATATGGAAATAAGTGGAAATCACATTAGGTTTAAATTTAATATCAGATAATGATTTAATTCATAGGTCTTCCATAAACCGCGTAATGTACAAATTTCATTTGAACCTAATCTGTAATATCGATATTTGGTAGAAATGTACGCTATACCGCGTCTCTGGATGGCAATTATTGCATTTTTCAATCACTAAGCTTGAATTTAATAAAAATAAGCGATTGTGTTCTCAGTACACTAAGTCATGAATTTAGAAAGATATTTCCTCTAGTATTAGTTCGTCTCAATTCATGAAGTAGAACTTTAGGAATATATGAAACTTAATATGACTCTGTGTTTTGAATTAGAAGCTTAGTACCTCTTTTTGTAGTATACTGGTATTCAGAAAGGGTGAGTGTAAATAAAATGTAAAGTAAAATAAATAACGCTCACACTTTCTGGATACTATTATAAACGAGTAGTTTTTAGTATAACATGAAAATACCTAGAATACACTATTTAAACCACGCTGCCCAATAATAATATAAACAATATATCTTTGTTCCAGAATTCAAGGCTACAACGCCTCACCTCAATCCAAAGACCATCGTAAACTATGAAACTATTATGAAACAGACCGTGATAGAGGGCTTCCAAAGTAGATTTAAATATTTTGATACTTTAGCACATAGAAAACTGTGCAACGGGATTGAAGATTAGTACCGTATTTATTTATGTATGTAGAGTACAAAATGGAGTGAATGTATTGAAGTGGAATGAGCAACGATGACGACAAAGGAAGTGGAACTGTCGGGCGGCGCGCCGTGGGGCTTTCGAATGCATGGTGGCGTTGATCAGAATCAGCCGCTTAGAATATCGAGGGTATGTTAATCTTTGTTTTGTAACTTAGCATGAATGACAGCGTTCATAAGTCTTAGCGGATAGATAACTTGGGTTTATATTAAAGCAGTCGTTTTTCGACCAGTAGTCAATAAAGAACTAATTCAATTTATTGATGTAAAGTACCACAAAAAATATTTTAAGATTTCGAAATAGTCCATTGACTAAATCGAACTTTATTCAATTATAAGTAACATATTATACTGTTATTAAAAAACAGTAATTTAAAATATTCAGGTAATAAAAGCGTATGCTTACAAATAATACCTCGTTTTTTTGCACATACGAACACAGGCAGTATTTCAAGAACCGAGACAGATCACATTAGTTACTATTCTCTTCGCATCGAACTGATGGGTGTCTTTCTACAATGGAAGAAGCATGTTTCTCAAACATTTGAACAATTTACGGAGTAATATTAGCAAACATTAGTAAAACTCCCAAAAACGATAACTATATTTGAAAAAAAATTGTTTAATTATTCCAAGTTACAGTTAAAACACTTCTATAATTGAAAGGGACAATATGAAAACATTTTAATTTTACCCTGTAATTTAAACAAAAGAACAATTGTGATTACATGTGTGTTCTTAGGTTATCCATTTGAAAAAAGATATGTTAATATCAAATCAATCCTCATGTTGTGTTCTACTAACCTTATTAATTACGTAAGATAAAAAATAATAATTGTTATAATTATATTGACACAGCAGGTAGGCAAAAAGCACAGAATAGTATTCTGTGTTCTTTGCACGTATCTTTACTCGTATAGTTAAACGTCCTTTTTGGAAACTTATGACTTCGCCATGAAGTAACAATAATAATTAAAATAATAATTGAAAAACAAATCAAATTGTGTACAAAAAATATTAATTTATCATGTTCGTCCAGTTTTATTACCGAAATTGGTATACGAAATAAACGTCGCCACCGCGTAAATATTTCAACGTATAAATCAATGACATCAGCTGGCGTGCGTTCGGATATTATTTTAGATAAATCTGTTCACTAGGATATGTTAATCTGTTTTATGCTGCAACCAATTGACATTGATGGAGTCTGTATAAATTTAATTTTAGAATTAACAAAAAAAATATTATGATTTTTATTTAATTCTTACGTAGCCTACACGGTCTTTACACACAAGTCCTAATTATTTTGTATCGTATGAATTATATTTATATTTTTTAAATTATAATTCGGCAAACTCTAGTTTGTCAATGCATTGTACTGTGAACTGTGTTTTATCTGTTGAAAACTAAACAAAACAGATCGTATCGCCTAAAGAATCATTAAATAAAAGAAAGAAAATTAAAGTGAAGAATCTGTAGCGAGACCTACGCATTTCAAGGTTTTATAGTTACTATTTATTTCTAAGTGACGTAATTATGTAATTTGTTGAAATCGGTCCGTATCATACTGGGAAAATTACAGTAAATCGTAGTCCATTGTATTCTAATGCAAGCGATTATATTGCAACGTCAATTACATTTTATCGAGTT
>DVPD01000811.1:0-10320 GCA_018237605.1 Apyrrothrix (Melanopyge) sp. n. Burns01
ACAATGGAACGATAAAACGTGTGGCGATGTTATAATAAACCTTTTTTTGTATAATTATGCTCAATAATATGACGCGTAAAGGTGCAGATCCACAGGTGGTTTGAAGCGATTCCTTTCCTTACTTGCACGGTCGTTTGTCATGAAGCAAGTTAATGTGCACACGCAACAACCGGCGTCCCAGTTTGAAAAGAGTGAGTGATGAACATAGAATAAGAACGCCAGGCCTTCAAGGATGGACAAATTTGGCATTGTTTGCTCTCTGCCGCCTAGCACCCCGCGAGGTACTTTGCGTGATGAAAAGTAACGTGTATACTCCACAAAGCTGTGATCTTCTAAGTTTTGAACCACAATAATAATAGCCACATGTGTACATTCTCAAAGATGACGTAACCGCAACGCAACGCGATACCACGAAACCGGTCGAAATGAACGAGTTTCGTGTTTACCTAAACACCGCAAAATGCGATACGATACTTTACGACGCAATTTATTTTGCGCTAGACGTACTCGCCTGCGACTTCGCTCGCTCTCCCCTGGGAGAATAGATTTTCCCGCTGTAAAATATAGATATATCATGTAAATTAGATAGTACATTGGTGGCCGTGACGTTTCGGTGCAAAGAGGCACATGTGGCCTTCCGTTCGCGTGGTCTAACGATCTGCAGAAGGCGACGGGGTACAGTTGGATCCAGAAAGCCCAAGACCAAGTGGAGTGGCGCTGGTTAGAGGTAGCACATGTCTAGCAATGGATGCCTAAAGTCTGATGGATTTGCGGAAAACGTTTGCCGTATTTTGGTCTTGATGATAGATGTATTGTGACTGTTAAGCCATTTATCATTCGACTTTTGTACGAGGGTCTGCCGTCAAGAGTTATGATTATAAGCTGACTCGTTGACCAAGATCAGGTTGACAGACGAGAGGGAAGGTGCGTGCTAAGTTGATTCCTGTGTGTTGCAATTCTCTAGACGTCTCCGTCTTGTTTTATTAAATGCAGATAAGATATCGCAAACTGGTTCGTATATTTCATGTATTATAATGACTCTTTTGTCATACATTTTCGATTTCTGCGCTTTGTTTGTTCAAGTGTTACATATATTGAAGCTTTTTCCACTTTAGTCTACTACGTATGAGTAATGATTTTTAATCATGCATGATTCATTTTGCATGTTTTTGTTATTTCAGTATGTATAACTCGTTCGTTTATAATAGTTATAAAATGAATTAATATATCGTCTCGCCAGGTCCGTTACGGAGCAGACAGAGAACACTGAGTGCCAAATATCTCTGACATAATTGAAGTGTTTTTCCTACATTCATTGCTATCATGTCAGCTCGTATCTGACCTATTTGGTCAAGGTAGCTGAATCTTGGTCTCCCTCAGCACCTGCATCCATCAACATTCCTATTGTAGATGAATGTATGTTTGTCATTTTAAAAAATTATATAATATACATTCCCATACTAGTACCATGAGGAATACAAGTTCATCACAGTATCACGCGCTGACTGCAGATCGATTTCGATGCGGTTTTCCTTATCAATTGTCGTAATTTAATTGATTTCTCTACTATGTGGTGCATTTAGTTTTGATTCATCATTACCAAACAATTCCCATCCACTACTGCATATCACCCTCTTCATCTGCTCGCCACGAAGCTCGATCTTCACCTCTTCGAATCCAACCGGTGCCAGCCACTGTATTTAAATCGTATAATTATACATATGCATATACTGTTACTACAATGTAATTACCTTTGTCGGTTGCTAAGCAAAGCCGTGTACGGCGTCTAGTGTATTATTGATAAAGTAAATGAATGGATCGCACCGTTGACTTTGATTGTCTGTCCTTATCTAAAGCGAACGACCCATTTTTCTTATCGGTTATATTCGATGCTTGCCGAGATAAGTTTGTTAACGATTCGCATGTGATAAATAATAATAATATTATCTTGGAATAAAACACACACACACACACCTACATACATACATACATACAAACATATGGCCCCATAGTAATCAGATAGCTAATAAACTACTTTTTATAAAATAGTAGTTGGTTGCAAACGCAACGGCCGATTGGGAGGTTCTGGGTTCAATTTCCGGGTCGGGTACTATTGGATTTTTCTAAAATTTAAATTTTGTGTAGCGGCTCCGAGTTTGAATTTGTGCCCGGTGTATGGCAATAGACTCACCACCTATTCCATAATGGGACTTAAACGTAACTGGTGAAATGTGGGAGTGTACTACACTCCTCTGCCTACCTCTTTGGGGATTACAGGTGTGATGTTACGTATAAATAAATATTCAATACTAACTTCTTGAAACTGTATTGATTTCAACAGGCTACATAGTGTTTTTCCTGAGGTCATAGATGCTGTGAAGTAATATTGGGATGTCCCTTCATCCATTCTGGGTTGGAGTATCAAACATGGAATACACCAACATTCGGTACTGATCTCCAGTCACTTGATGATTAACAGTTTTTTCCAAAATCAATGCTATCCTAGCTGCCAGCACATGTTTGCATGTGACTTGTGATTTTGCGGCCACCACTTGGTGCTTGAATGCCAAGCATGCACAATAATTTAATTTTGGAAAAACTCTATACCGCCGATCGTTTTCACCCTTCACTTCAATTAACATCCGGGAGACGTTGGTTGTAGAGTAAGTTTCAAGTGATCGATACTTCTCGAGAATATTCAGTGCTCGGGGTAAAACTGGTCCGAATACACAGTGTAGTGCTAGCAAGTCTTCATCTGAAACTAATTATTATGATAATATAAACATCTAAACCCAAAGGAAGCAGTTCATGGTCAACAGACAGGAGATAATTTCATAATATACACATATAAATAAGAAACTTATGTAGAAAGTTTGTTTTCATACAGCCTGACACAAATAAATACTTGCTCTCGTCATTTAAATATTTCTCTGAAGTCACTTCTTCAGGTCCACTTATTACTAGATCAATGGCTCAGTCAGTATTTCATAAATATATCAGAAAGTATAGGCCGTATCATACATTCTTTATTATCAGAGGCTGTTATCCTTTCTTCGATGTTGGACAGAAGATGGTCGGCAATCTTTAATATTTTTGAGCGTTGCGAGTTACCGCCATTCTGCATTCTTTAAAGTATCACAATGCTTACTGGAAAAACTAGTTACATTATAACGCAACGATTGTCGTATTTAGTATTAATTTTCGATTAAAACCAAAACCTCACTCAAATCTAAAATATTTACCGCTTTAAGCTTGTTGAGTATGTCAGTATATTTTTTAATTTAAATTCATCTTGCCTTGGACTCCATGATTATTTTAGATTATTAAACTAGATTATTTTATTTGCGTAGTAGTAAAATACATAATATACAGCATGTTATATGTTTGTTGTAGTATATGTCAGGGAGAGCGAAAGCAACTGTTCACGCATTGCGTTCTCACGATAAGTGTAGTTACCTTTTATTATGATATTATGATGGTTTTCTAAGTTACTTTATATATAACACAGAATCCAAGCCGACTTTTTACTATTACTGTCAGTGAGACAATCATATAATCTGACAGTTGACAGTCAGCGAACACTATATAATTTGTTTCTGTGAAATAACTGAGATAATTGTAAACAACGCGTTAGTTATTAATTGTCAGCCGCGACATAGGCATAAGTAACTATAATTAGTTACTTCAAAAGTGCAACGTAAACAATAATATAAGAATGTCGACTACCGCCTCTTCCTGGGAAGGTAAGGACTTATCGCACAGTGCAAAAGCCGAGTTGTTTAAGTGTGACGTTGCACCTTGAGATGTAATTAGTAGAATACAATAACCGGGCTATATACGCCTGATTATGAGAATAAAAACACAGTATTACTCTCAATCCAACAATAATGTTAGACAAGGGAAACTTAATCCGCTCTACATCATAAAAACCTTTAGTTTTATTTTTGGTGGTCTTTTCACACAAGTAAACCAAAGGACTGCCATTCTAACCATATGAATTTTCATTTAAATGCAAAGCCTAAGAATCGTAAATATTATTTTGACTATGTTTAACTGTTAATTATGTAATTATTTTGGTTTTTCAGAGCTAAGGAAACAAGCTCGCCACCTAGAGAACGATATAGACGTAAAACTGGTGGCTTTCAGTAAACTGGGAGTTAGCAGTGCAACCGCTGGTCTGAGTTCCGAGAGTGTGCCACTTATTAACAGTGATGACATGTTTGATACCATGTCAATGGAACTGCAGCAGCTGCTGAACAAGGCAAGTAGGACTTCAATCTGCTATAAAAATGAGTTATCATACATACTACTCAGTTATGAAATCAGCTGTTTAGTAATCCAATTAAATCTGGATTTAGTCTATTCCCATGGGAGTAAATAAACTAAATCCTTCTCCTCTGCACACCTCTAGGGATTGCTGTTGTGATGTTATGTTTTTTTTTTGTTAATAATAGCTAAGGAACTACAAAAGTCCAAATCACCTTCAATTTTGCCTTTACATTATTGTGTAGAAAACTAAAGGAAAGATTCTCCCTTTGTGTTTCATTCAGATGAAAATTATTGACATTGTATATTTTGTTTAAAATGCAAAACTGTATACACATTGTATAATAAACAATATGTTTATATAATTAGTCTTAATTCCTGAGATAATTATAAATAAAACAATATGTAAATATGTCTCATTGAAAACTTCCATGTAATTCTACATTTGGGTCTCGTACAAGTGACATATATATACAAAATAAAGATGGTAGAAATTTAGAAGAGATAAAATAAACCATTGAATCCTGTGTTACATAAACATGAAGAATATTTTTCTGATTCACAGCTATCAGCGATTAATGACAAGATGGCCGACCTAGCACCCAGCGGAACAGCCACTATGCACACTATAAAAAGACACAGAGAAATACTTATGGTAAGTGATTTTCTTAGTATATAAATGTCTTGTTAAAACAGACTCCATACACATATAAACAGCAAGTTCAATGTGAATGCTCCACAGGACTACCAACAGGAGTTCTCCAAGACGTCGGCCCGCGTGAGCGCGCGGCGCGAGCGCGAGGAGCTGCTGCGCGGCGGCAGCCCGCCGCCCGGCGCCGCCGCGGGGCTCAGCCGTCGCGACCAGTACGCCAAGGAGGGCAACCATTTGCACAGGCACGTTATCATAACCTGTCTAAAACTATACGAGTGTGTTAGTGTTAAGTTATCAGATTGGCAATTATCCTGTCCATCAGTTACTTGGGTGCAGTACCAAAATAAAAATAGCATGTTGAGTTTTATGTAACTAGATGACTGATATAAATTAACACCACACCTGTGATCCCCGAAGAGGTAGGCAGAGGAGTGTAGTACACTCACACATTTCATCAGTTACATTCATGTCCCAATATGGAAGAGGTGGTGAGCCTATTGCCATACATATACCAGACACAAATCCAGACTCTGAGCCACTACTTCAAATTTCTCCTAAAAAATCTAAGTGAAAAAAATCCAATAACCCCCCACCCGGAATGCAAATTACAAAAGTCACTCAATCAGCAGTCACCCTTGCAACCATCCGATCTAAACAAATTTAACACATCTTATCTCAATCATTTATGTGAATACTTGTTCTACACTTAAATAATCTGACTATTTAAAATTAATTTAGCAATTATTATTGTATTAGCACTTTGGGATATAAGGATACCATGCTCCCGATGCTCTGCCTATTCCGTTAGGGAACAGGCGTGAATATGTAGTACAAAAATGAACATCCACTTTCACAAGCCCTCATTAAGGTAACCCTACATTCAAAATACATTTTCAAATTCCATATTGCAGCTCCCACATACTGGTGGACGAACAGATAAATATAGCGATGGAGGCGCGCGAGCACCTCGCCTCCCAGCGACAGACCTTCAAACGGATGCAGACACGCTTCAATGATATCACTAACAGGTATACAATATTAATAATAAATTATTTTATATATTAAAAATAATTTAAAGTATCATATGAAGTATTTATGGTTTTCATATACAGTCAAAATCTGTCCAGGACGGGTTGGTCTATCGCAATAGACTCACCACCTATTCCATATTGGGATGTAATGTAATGAAACATGGGAGTGTACAACACTCTGCCTACCTCTTCCGGGATTACAGGCCTGATGTTACGTTTTGCGTTTTCTTATATTATGTGTTGCTTTATCTTTGTCCAGGTTCCCAATGCTGAACAGTCTAATCTATCGCATCCACGCCCGCAAGCGACGCGACTCACTCATACTCGGCCTGGTGGTGGCTGTTTGCACGTTTTTAATGCTGCTATATGCGTTCCACTGAGACCGGCCACTCCAACATCCAAGTATATGTCTCCATAGAAATATAGACACCATTTGTAATCCTTAAAAGTATTTAGATGAGTAAATGTAAACAATGGTCTAATGTTTAAACATTTCATTGCATTTTGTTACTTAGAAATCCATCGGCCTTCATCAATGTTGTTAATAATATATGTATGTTTGAACTAGTGAGAAAACTAACCTATCCTAAGGTTAATATTAATTCAAAATTAGAAAAATGTGCATACTTATTTCAATATGTATGAATGAAATTAATACATCGCACTCACTCCACTTGAAGATAAGCTTAAATTAAGTTGGTTTCCTTAAACTGTGACGGTATTTAGATCATTTGTGATTGGATTACATTATGAAACACTTTAGTCATATAAAGACCCTGGAAATCTACATTGAACGATAAACCCCTGTGATGTGTGTAAATGGTTATTATGTAAGATATTATATTTTTACTAATCATTCCTAAAAAACTTTTTCATATAAATTGGAAGTTGTATTTCTAATACTTAGATGTAAAAATTTGCATTTGTGACCAACAATTTGGGGTGTGACCAGTTGTTGGCCCAACATTTGTGACCAACACTGTTAGAAATGTATGGTGTAATAACTGCAATAAAACTTAGATGTAGCATTAATCCTAATAGCTCTATTAATTTAAGTAATATGTAAATAATTATCTTTTGAACTGTTGTTGTATGAAATAAAATTATTTATTTTAATAGTATTTTCGTTTTTACCTAGTTTCCCTTTTTGATGTTGTTTAATTGAACTTGCTAGTCGACTCTGATGTAAGCTGATCACGCTGGTTCTCATACATCCATATATTATTTCAAATCGGGCAATGTGTAGGGCTAATGTAATGGGTATTTACTAGAGATATAAAAAAATAATGTTAACAAACAATGCTATTATTTGGAACAATAAAAGATGGCAGCACTAGTCAACTTTGCACGCGTTTTCCACTTCTGAAAAACAACCTAAAATTCAACAAAACAAACCAAGTGTCAAAAGCAACGACAAATTAGTGCAGTGTAATAAAAACAATTGTTTGAAAATTTTTATTTGTTCAAAATTTGTTTCCATGAACTCTTATATTTCATTCAACTACCAATAATTACTTCACAGAACGAACTGTGCACGGCCTCCCTGTGATTCTTGAGTGTCACTCTCTGTGCAAATCGCCGCGCGCACAGCTCACATTGGTAGGGTTTCTCCCCCGTGTGTGTGCGAACGTGCTTCTCTAAGTCACCATTGGAAGCGAACTTTTTTCTACAACCTTCCACGGAACATTCAAAGGTTTTGTTGTGGCCGCGGTTGTGGAAGTAAAACTTTTTCCAAGTTAGAAAATCTTTGGCACACATCTGTAAGACACACATTACATTTTACACAACATGCAGAAATCAACTAAGCACTTGTGTGGACTGAGTTTCCCCTCCCGCCATTTGATACCATCTATTAATACCTACAGTATGGCCAGTAACTTAACTATCGCGTAAGATTTTTCACACTAAAATAAATATAAAAATACGATAAAATTAAACACATACTGTATATGCAGTTAGTCCACTTACCACATCATAACCTATCTAATTTATACTATTGTGCAGTATATAAAAAATAATATACACTATTGTGTACAGAAGGGCACTCATAATTTCCTCAAAAAATTTGGTTAATGCCTGCCTCGTTGGTATAATAATAATATCTCGGGACATTTCCACACGGCCATCTGATCCCATACTAAGCATCAAGAGAGCTTGTGTTACGGTAACTGGACAGCTGATAAACTACATATATACATAGAAATATATACTTATGTAGATATTTTGTTTACACCCAGACACAGAACAAACATTTGTGCTCATCACATATATTTATTCTGGGTGGGAATCGAACCCACGACCCGCGGCGCAGCAGTTAGGTTCGCTAACGGGCCAGTCAGCCAGTTGGTAGTGTTGTTTGAAACGTGGCTGCCACTCGAAAGATCCTGGTTTTAAATCCCAGGTCGGGTACTATTACATTTTCCTAAGTCAGATTTTCTAGTAGAAATTTGTAGTAGTGGCGCAGTCTGGATTTGTGCCTGGTGTATGGCAATAGACTCACCATCTATTCCATAAAGGGATGTGAACATAACTGGTGAAGCATGGGAGTACTACAATCCTGTGCTTACCTCTTCGGGGATTACAGGCGTGATGTAACATTGTTACGTTAAATCTAAGTTAATCAAACAAAATAAGTGAATACTGGTATTTCACCAGTCAGTATTTTACCTGCTACCAGTCTTACTCACTTCACATCTGTAAACTGAATCCATGCCTTCAGCCGTTTGTTTGCACTTCATGTTCTGTATTTGAGCTTGTTTTAAATTTGTTTGTGTATCTGATGATGGCTGTAACATGAAAAACAACATGTATTTTAAGACAAAATAAACATAGTCACAAGTTATTGAGTGCATAAAATGACTAAGATCCATTGCCACTTTTAAACTCATCACAAAGAGTGGTGGTTTCCATTAATGAAATACTATTCACTCAAGACAAAATCCAATAAGCAATAAAAGATATGAAAACAACTTCCTCACCAGGACCTGATGAAATCCCTGTATCAATACTTAAATAATGTAACCTTTATGACAGTCTTGCAATAATAATGCAGACATCATACGATACGGGAATCCTACCGGACATGTGGAAGACGGCGACAGTGACACCCATATTCACAAAGGGAAACAAACTGTTAAACTAAACACCTATTAGCATGACTAGTGTGGTATGTAAAGCAATGGAAGAAATTATAGTTAAGCATATCAGACACTTCCTTGCCAACCAGCATATTATACCTGAGCAGTAACATGGTTTCTGCCTGCGTCGCTCCATAGTCTCCAACTTGTTTACATACCTGTCATGCTGGACTAACCACTTCAATAAAAGGGAACCCATCAATGTAATACACCTAGACTACGAAAAAGCCTTTGATAAGTTCCCAACTAGAAGACTTCTACAAAAGCTGGAGTTCATGGGAATACATTGGAAACTATTAACATGGATTGAAGCATTCATACGACAAAGAACCTTGTGGGTGAAAGTGGGTGATATATTGTCTGAACACCGAGAGATACATAGTGGTGTGCCACAGTGCTCGATTCTAGGCCCAGACTATATACCTTCGATCTTCCACAACACCTAACATGTAATGTCAGTATCTTTGCAGATGACACAAAAATATTTGGGAATCCACTGACTATGATCGCCTTCAAGAGGATCTGAACAGAATAGCCACCTGGTCCAAAGAATGGCTTATAAACCTTAACGCCTCGAAATGCAGCGTATTACATATAGGCAGAAGCAATCCTCATGTAACTTACAAATTGAATTCTTTTCCACTAATGAAGACCAAAGTTCAGACTGACCTGGGAGTGAAAATATTGGAGGACTTTAATTGGGAAGAACATGTACATCAATAACAAAGACAGCTAAGACACTTATTTATCAAATCAGAAAAGCCTTTGGAAATCTCATACCAGACATGGTACTTCAAATACACAAAACCTTTGTGAAACCGATTCTGGAGTATGTATTCTGTCTGGAGCCCATATTTTGTTAAGGACAGCGAACTCTTGGAAAAGGTAAAATGCAGTTTCACAAAAATGACAGGCGTCCTGAAACAACGGTGCTATAAAGAACACTTAAAGGTACTGAGGCTTACAAGCATAAAGGGTAATAAAGAACGTGGAGATCTTATTGAAACATAAAATTCTAACTGGTCATTGTGACATACAAGACTTCGCTCACAACATCTTTGCACATAATGAAAATTCCCATCTAAGAGGCCATACTTTAAAGCTTTGTAAGAGTGTCTCAAACAACAATCCTCACGGACATTTCCTGGGTAACCGAGTAGTCAGAGCATGGATTAAACTCCCAGAAGATACAGCCGAAAACATAAACCAGTTTAAGAACCAACTGGACAAATAT